>JABUQX010025820.1:32500-42500 GCA_015478945.1 Trachelipus rathkii
TGGTGCAGCTTTTATTTTCCTCTTTGGGACTGGACGCGGAGTTCCGGGGGCTTTCCCGAGGCCACACCCATGGCCCACCCTACGGGGTGGGGTTTTGCTCTGGGCCTGTGGTGCTCTGGGCCTGTGGTGGGCGCGGTTGCTGCGGTTACGCTCCCGGGATTTATGTTTCTATTCATCATTTGTGTTATTGAATTTGTGTTCATTTATTGCGGTGCAGATGTTTTGCAGGAGTATTTTTCATGGGAAGAAAGTCTAAAAAGTTTACCGTTTTCCAGAAAGGCGGCAATCACCATCTGGAGGGTCCCCAACCCATCCCCTCCCTGGCCATTCCCAGGCCGGCGTCCAGCAGGGGCTTTGACGCCCTTGTTGATGAAATGGTTGGTACTCCACCACCCACCCCTATCGCCCTCGATTCCGGTCCCGTTTCAGGGACTGCCCCGTCTAGACCAGGTGAGGCTGTTGTGGCCTCTCAGAATACCCTTGTCTCTCAGTCTTTACGTTTGCCATTCCAGGAGCCCCTGCGTCAGCGGGGTTCCATTCCTAAACGCCAGTATACACCAACGCCGACGATCACGTTCGCCGACCCCCCTCCAGGGGTCCCGGGTCTTGATTCCTACCCGCTTTATTTTTATTTACATTCGACGTCATCTCGTCCACTGACTTCTGTGAGCCAGCTCATCCTTAGTGATGCTTAGTGATGCTTTGGAAGCTGCTCTCCAAACTACTGAGCCACAGGCTACGCCAATGAGGAACGGTTCCCTCTTGGTTCGTGCTGCCTCTCGTACCCAGAGCAACGTCCTTGCTTCCCTATCCCATCTGGGGAAGATTCCCGTCATTTCTAAACCTGATGTTGTCCGTAACACGTCGAAGGGTACCATATATGCGCCGGAGTTCTGTAACGATGCTTCCATTGACATCCTAACTCATTTACAGGCTCACCACGTGCCTATCACCGACGTTTATCGGTTCCCTCCACGTAAGGATGACCCCTCCAAGACGAACCCTCGTCTTTTACTTACCTTCTCTGTGCCTTTCCCTCCATCCAAGGTAAAACTTGGTTTTACCATGCACACGGTTCGGACTTATGTGCCCTTCCCGAGAAGGTGTTTCAAGTGCCATAAATTTGGTCACCCCCAGAAATATTGTCGGTCTCCCCAGACCATCTGTCCGACATGTGGCAGTTCTCTCCACCCGAACTGTGACAGAGATCCTCCATGTTGTCCTAACTGCAAGGGGCCACACCCGGCCTCCTCTGTCCACTGCCCCTTTTTCGCCTTGGAGAAGGAAATCCTGGAGCAGTGCGCCATTCATAAATATGACCGTCGTGAGGCTACCCGCCGGGCGAGAGAGAAGCTGGCTCATCTTCCTCTTTCCTATGCTGCGGCAGCGTCCACTCCATCTGCGGTTGCCTCTTCCGTTGCTCATCGCCCCCGTGCGTTGTCTCCGGGGCTTGTTCCGCTTTTACGTTCGACCGTTCGGCCTTCCGTGCCGGTTCCCGGTTCACCTGTTTCGGTGGTTTCTGTGGCTCTGGACAATTGTCCTCCCAACTCTCCCGAAATGGTCCGCCGGCCCGCTCGTCGTTCTTCGCCGACACACACGACCCTCTCTCACGCTCCTCTCCTTGTAGAGGTCCATGCAGCTCCCAAGGGGATGTCTGATTTTGCGATAAGTTCCGCTTCTGAGGTCGATGGCAATCGTCCATGTGCCTCGTCGGGGCCTACCTGTACCGTCTCCCGGAAACGCCCTGCTTCTGTTTCGCCGGGGAAACACCGAGTCCCTCTTAACGGTTGCGAGAGTCCGTCCAAGGGTGGATCTTCCCGGGACAGACATCCGTACTCGCTTGCTTATCGGGCCGCGGACTTCTTGAAGCAGAAGGATCCCGTTTGTACTGGGGAACCTGTCTCTGTCCTGCCTAAACGGGCTCGCCGCGCTGACAACCTGCGTGGCCGATCTCGGACCAGTGGTCCGCCCTCTGCCCGTTCTGATAATTTACTACTTACTCCGCCTAAGCCCGCTTCGCTTCAGCACTATTCAAGCGATTCTGAAACTTTTTCGGATGCCACGATGGACTCTTCGGACTCCTCTTCTTCCGTGGGGGTGTCCCGTGCTGACACTGTCCCACCGGAGGGGAGGTCCGAGGAGGTATCGATTGACACCTCGCCCGCTCGCAGTCTTCCTTCGGGTAGACGTGGCCCCGCTTCGATGTGTGTTGAGGGTGGGTTGGCTGCTGGTGGATGCAGGAGGATGGAGGAGTCTTCCCTTCCTGCCTCTTCCCCTCCACCCCCTTTGCCTAAGGTCCCGTCGACGGAGCCTTCTGGCTCTCCTCGGCCGCGGACCGCTTCCGAGATTTTAACTGCTGACGCCACACACTTGTCATCCGATGTGTCTCATCTCACTCCCGCCGACGCCATTCCTCCTTGTCATCCTCTTCCATCTTCCCCAGCCTTTGTTAGGGCGCCTCCTGGCGAGACGCGTCCCCCTTCCCGGCTTGCTAAGAAGTCTGGCAGGGGTGCGTCTGGGGGGAGGGATGTTCGAAATGTGGAGTGTGACTTGGCGCGCCTCTTTGGCGAGCCCTCTCCTGATGTGCCCAGGAACCCCTCTCGTAAACAGGGGGGTCCACACATATCCCTGCTGCGTGATCTTCCTCTCCCTCCGGGGTTTGAGGTCCCTGTTGGTGGGTCGTCCGGCGGCTCGCGGGACCTTCCGCCTTTAACCTCTGCCGAGACTGCCACATCCCAAAACATCGTGACTATTGTCACGGGATCGTCCTGACCATTGATAGTTTCCCGTTTATGGCACGTTTCATCCAATGGAACTGCCGCGGTTACTTTGCTAATTACGAAGAGCTGAAGAGATTACTTGTCGATCATCAGCCCTTGGCTGTTTGTTTACAGGAGTTGCAACTTCGTGACCGTGACCTTTTACAACCTTCCCGGTACAGGGAGCCCCTTATTTCCCTGAATCGTGGAACCAGCGGACAGAGGTGGGCAGCGATCCTGCTTCACGAGTCTGTCCCATTTACTCCCATTCACTCTCTACTCCCGCTGCATGCCTGGCGGGCTCGTATCCATCTTGGACGCGCGCTTACCGCTGTGCTCCGGTGTACCTGGCGCCCCAGCTTTGCTAAATATACCATAAAGACCTCGTCGATTTTCTTCACGTGTCTCCCACCAGCCCCATGTTTTGGTCCTCGGTGACTTTAACCTTCGCCATCCTTTGTGGGGGACTGTTACGTCCCCCAATGCCGGTTGGTTGTTGGGTATTTTGCAGGATTTCTCATTGGGATGTCTTCCAAACACGGCCCTTCCCACCCTTTAGAACGTTTGATACAGGCACTTCTTCCTGTTTGACGTCTCTTTGTGTTCCAATTCTCGTCCTTAGATCGTTGGGTGGGAGAAGGTCGTCTTTTCCTCTGTGGTAAGTGACCACCTACCCTATCGTGTACCATCATTCGCCCCAAACATCCGCAAGCTACCACCTTATTCTGGCTGGCGCTATGACAGGGCAGACTGGTCTTCCTTTCATAGGCCCACTTACTTTTCCATCTTTTCCTGCAACTAACGTGTTCCCGTCGCCGGCGGATGCCTTCACTTACTTTCAGGAAGTTATCCTTCAGGCGGCGACGGAGCATATACCCCGTTCATCTGGGACCCGAAAATCAACAACCCCCTGGTGGAACCAGGAGTGTGCTCGGGCTAATCGTGAAAAGCGTAAGTTATATAAGCTGTATAAACAGACTCCCACACCTTCAAACTTGATTCTGTTTAAGGCTTCGGCGGCCCGTTCCCGGCGTATTAATCGCCGTACGCGGAAACAGTATTTTCGCACATACGCTTCCACCGTTAATTCCTCTACGCCTGTATCTTCAGTCCATAAAAAGGTGCGAAAAATTTCCCGAAAACACCATGCTGATCCGCCTATTATCCTTGCTTATGGCCCGCAAACTTCTGATGTCATCTCTGCTCCCGGAGTTGTGGCGGACGAGTTGGGTTATCACTTCGCGTCCTGCTCCAGCGGCTCCCGTTATCCTGAACCTTTTCGTTCTAGTCGCTTGCGGGTTGAGTTTCCTGATTTTTCTGTTCCGCCTGGAACAGACCTTCCATACAACCGGCTATTCACCAAGGCCGAGTTCCTAGACGCCCTCAAGCTTTGCGGGGATGGAGCGCCTGGCCCTGACGGCATCTCCTTTCAGATGCTTCGACATGCACATCCATCTGCCACTGCCTTCCTTCTCGGCTTATACAATAGAATATGGGTGGAAGGGGTCTTCCCTCCTGTCTGGTCTACTGCATATATTGTCCCCATTCCCAAACCTGGGAAGGATCCGACTTCTTCCGATAACCATCGCCCTATTTCATTGACCTGCAATACATGTAAGCTCATGGAGAGATTGGTGGCTTCCCGTCTTGTTCCCACGTTGGAGCAACTCCATGCATTTTCCGACTACCAATTTGGTTTTCGTCGCCATCGCTCGACCCAGGATCCTCTCCTTCGGTTGGATCACGACATTCGTGAGTCTTTTGCTTCCAACAAAATGACCCTGGCCGTCTTCTTTGACCTCGAAAAGGCGTATGATAGCACGTGGAGGTTGGGGGTTTTGCGGAGCCTCCACTCTTTGGGACTTAGGGGGCAACTTCCCCTATTCCTTCAGTTGTTGATGTCGGACCGTTCGTTTCAGGTCCGTTGTGGTGCCACGCTGTCGAGGTGTTTTGTCCTGGACGAAGGGGTGCCGCAGGGCAGTGTACTGAGCGTGTTGCTTTTCGCTATTGGTTTCAATGGTGTTGTCGATTCCATCCCGCCGTCAGTGCGCTGCTCCATCTATGTTGACGATCTTGCCCTGTACATCTCTGGTGCTAAACTTCCTTGTATGGAACGTCAACTTCAGGTTGCCATCGATAGGGTTTCCTCTTGGTGCTCTGCGCGTGGCTTTACATTTTCCACGTCGAAAACTACGGCCGTGCTTTTCCGGAAAAATCCTCGTCGTAGGGGTCGCCTACAATTGCCTCCAAAGTTACGTCTCTATGGCTCCCCTATCCGTGTGGAGCCGAGGGTGCGGTTCCTGGGTCTGTTGCTCGATGAGCGCCTTACGTACCTTCCTCATATTACTCTCCTCAAAGCTAATTGCCGCCGTTCTTTGGATCTCTTACGGCACCTCACCTCCAAGACTTGGGGTGCGGACAGAAAAACCATGCTCCACCTATACATCATGCTGGTGCGGGCTAAACTGGACTATGGTTGTGCCATTTATGGGCAGACCTTCCAGTCCTACCTCCGCCTTCTTGACCCCATTCAGACTGAGGGTCTGCGAATTGCCACGGGTGCATTCCGTTCCTCTCCGAGGGAAAGCCTGGAGGTGGAGGCCGGGGTGATGCCCCTATCCCTGCGGAGGGAGCAGCTCATGTGCTTCGCTGTTCATTCGTCTTCAGGTTCCTACCTCGTCGGCCTTGACACCTATAATAGAGCGTGTTCGTCACAACCCTTCTTATTGGCCATTTGCTGGGGTTGTTACTTCCATCTTTGCTTTCCTCGACCTTCCTCAGCGAGCGGTCATGCAATTTGATTTTACCTCTACTCGTTCACAGTGGGTCTCTCCGCCTCCTGCTCTCTGCAGTGGGATCCAGTCTTTGCATAAGTCGGAGGCGCACCCAGTGCTGTTGAGGGATTCCTTTGTATCTCACGCGGAGGTCCATAGCGACTCTATAGCGGTTTACACCGATGGTTCAAAGACGGAGGAAGGGGTGGGAGCTTCAGCTGTGTTTCCGGACATCACTGTATCCCATACCCTTCCGCCCTATTTGTCTGTTTTTTCAGCTGAACTAATAGCTATGTCCATGGCGGTGAACAGGATCAGTACCTTCGCCCGTGGGGGTAATTATACCATCTTTTCGGACTCTCGGAGCGCTCTCCAGTCGTTGCTTGACCGGTCAACCCGTAACCCGTTGGTCTGTGCCATTCAACAGTCCCTCTGCTTGTTACCAGCGCAGCACCACAACATTGAGTTCTGTTGGGTTCCCTCCCATGTGGGTGTTCCTGGCAACGAACGGGCCGATGGGGAGGCCAAACGGGCGGCTGCACACAGGGTGTCGAGTGCCCGTTACCTTCCTCCAGCTGTGCGCCTGGGCCATTTCCCTGCTACAATTCTCCATCTCTTTGCGCGCCGGGCTTCCTTCTCTGGCTTGGCATCACCTTGGTTGGCGGGAGGATGCTCGTGGCGCCAACATTCGAATGTCCAAACCCTTCCTTGGCCGGGTTGGTTCTTTCATGCTTGTAGGAAGGGTCGCTCCTGGAGGTGGTCCTGGCTCGATTGCGTCTTGGTCATACAAATCTCACCCATGGATTTCTTATGTCGCGGGGGGTTCCCCCGTCCTGCCCATTTTGCTCCTCCAGTTGTCCTCTCACTGTCGTTCATCTCTTTGTGGATTGCGTTGCCATCTCGACCCTTCGTAGCAAGTTCTTTCCTGACGTGCTAACTATCCCTCTTCAGCATCGCCTTCAGCACATCTTATCCGAATCATCTCATTTTCGTAGTGATCGCATTTTTGCCTTCCTCTTGGACCTGAACATCTTGTATAAGATCTAACCATCTCAGCCATGTTCCTCTTTCGTTTTGTTAGGGATTTCCCCTGTCGTTAGTTTGCTAACACGGTCTAGCCGCATTCTTGTGTGCTGTGGAGATCCCTGTACATCCACTCCAAAAAAAAAAAAAAAAAATAATATTATTATTATATTATTACATTGGCAGTAATGAAGAGGTGATAGTGAATGCGTGTGGGTTTGATGGTGCAAGAAGGAAAAGGTATTTTGGGGATGAGGTCATTAGTAAGGAGGAGGTAATGGGTAGAGTGAGAAAGTTGAAGAATTGTAAATCTGCAGGTATATATGAAATTACTGGTGAAATGATTAAGAACGGTGGCGAGATGATGATTGATTGGATTTGGAAGGTGTGTAACAAAATGTTTATGGAGGGTATAGTTCCGAGGGATTGGAGGAGAGCAGTAATAGTACCCATATATAAAGCTAAGGGGGATAAGGGTAACTGTAGGAATTATTGGGGAATTAGTTTATTGAGTGTTGTACGAAAGATATATGCTGGTATTTTGATCGAAAGAATGTGTCGAGTGAGTAAAGGACTGATTGGTGAAGAACAAGGTTCGTTTAGAAGTGGTAGTGGATGTGTAGATCAAATCTTGACATTGAAACAAATGATTGAGAAAATGAGGGAGAAGAAGAATAAATTATGTTTAGGTGTTATGGATTTGTAACAGGTGTATGATAGGATTAATAGGGAAGCTCTATGGCAAGTGTTAGTGATATATGGCGTTGGTTGTAAGCTTCTGAATGGAATCATAAGTATGTATGACGATAGTGAAGCGTATGTAAAAATAAATATTCGAAAGTGATTGGTTTAATATTAATAGCGGAGTGAGGCAGAGATGTGTTATGTCTCCCTGATTATTCTATTTGTATATGAATGGGGTTATGAAAGAATTAGAGGTGGGGTGGCAGGGGATGGTGTTAGAATGATGGAGAATGGAAGAGAGTTGGGGGTGTCCTACCTATTATATGCGGATGATTTGGTTTTGTGTGGCGAATCTGAAGAGAGTTTCAGAGGATTGGTAGATATTTGGCAGGGTGTGTAAAGGGAGGGGTTTGAAACGACCTGTTTTTGTTTCCCCAGGGAAACCACATAACCCTCTTAACGGTCGCGAACACCCGTTTTAGAGTGGATCTTCCGTGACCACATCCATACTCGCTTGCGTATCGAGCCACGGACTTCTTAAAACAAAAGAAACCCGTTGGCGCTGGGGGACCTGTCTCTGTCATGCCAAAACGGGCTCGCCGAGCTGACAACCCACTTTGACAAACACAGAACAATAGTTCCACTTCCGCCCGTTCTGATGTAATGATACTCACGCTGCCTAAAACACTACAGCTTCGCTTCTACAATATTCAAGTGATTCTGAGACTTTCTCTGATACACAATGGGCTCTTCGAACTACTACTTTTCCATGGGTTTTGCACGTGCTAAAACTGGGGTCCGGTTCAAGGGGGGTCAGAGGAGGTATTTGATGAGACCATGCGGGGGCGGTCTTCCTTCGGGAAGATATGGCTCTGTCTCGATTTGTGTTGAGGATGGGTTGGTTGCTGGTGGACAAGGAAGGAAGAAGTCTTCCCCTTCCCTCCCTGCCTCTTCCTCTCCACCCACTTTGATTTTGGAACCGTCGACTGAGCCATCTATTACTACTCGGGCGCGGACAGCTCCCGTGATTTTGACATCGGACACCACACACTTGACTTCCAATGTGTCTCCTGTTACTCCCGATGGCATCATTGCTTCTTGTCCTTCTCTTCTATCTTCCCCAGTCTTTGATGGGGCACCTCCTGGAGGGACACAGCCCCCCTTCCCAGTCTGCTAAGAAGTCTGGCAGGGGTGCCCAAGCTGGGAAGAATGTTTGAAATGTGGAGTGTGACTTGGCACGCCTCTTTGGAGATCTTTTCTTGTTGTAGCAAGGAACCCCACTCGTAAGCCGGGTAGTCAGCACATTTCTGCTGCATGATCTTCCACTTTCCCCAGAGTTTGGCAGTCCGGTCAGCGAGTCGTCTGGCGGCTCACGGGACTGTCCGACTTTATCCTCTGAGAAGACTGCCACATCCCAAAACTTAGTGACTATTGTTACGGATCGTCTTGAACATTGATTCCCATTACCATTTATGGCACGCTTCCTACAATGGAACTGTCGTGGATATTTTGCTAATTACGAAGAGCTTAAGAGGTTACTTGTAGCTCATCAGCCGTTGGCTGTTTGTTTACAGGAACTGCAACTTCGCGACCGAGACCTTTTACAACCTTCAAGATACAGGGATCCCCTTATTTCTCAGAATCGTGGAGCCAGCGATCCTGCTACATGAGTCTGTCCCATTCACTCCGATTTCCCTCTCCACTCCATTACATGCCGTAGCGGGTCTTATCCATCTGACACACAGCGCTTGCACTGTACTGTGCTTAGTGTACCTCGCGCCCAGCTGTAAATATACCAAGAAGGACCTTGTCGATTTTTTTATTAGTCTCCCACTTCCCACGTTAGTCCTCGGTGACTTTAACCTCCGCCACCCTTTGTGGGAAGACTTTTACGTCCCCCAATGCCGATTGGATATTGAATATTTTGCAGAATTTCTCATTGGAATGTCTCAACTCGGGCCTTCCGACCTTTGAACGTTTTGATACAGGCACTTCCTCCTGTGTTGACGCCTCGTTGTTTTTCATCTCGTCTTTAGATCGTTTTGGGTGGGAAAGGTCATCTTTCCTCTGTGGTAGTGACCACTACCCAATCGTGATACCATCCTTCAGCCCCAGTCCGCAGCAACAACCTCATTCTGGCTGGCGCTACGACAGCAGACTGGTCTTCCTTTCATCAGGCTACTTATTTTCCCATATTTCCTGCAACTACCCTGTTCCCGTCGCCGGCGGATGTCTTCACTTACTTTCAGGAAGCAATTTTCCAAGCAATACCCCGTTCATCTGGGACCCGGAAATCAAAAACCCCCTGTTGGAACCAGGAATGTGCTTGGGCTAATCGTGAAAAGCGTAAATTATATAGGCTGTATAAACAGACTCCCACACTTTCCAATTTGATTCTGTTTAAAGCTTCGGCAGCCCGCTCCCGGCGTATTAATCGCAGTACGCGGAAACAATATTTTCGCAACTACGCTTCCACCGTTCATTCTTCTACGCCTGTATGTATCATCGGACCATAAAAAGGTGAGAAATTTTTCATGAAAACACCATGCAGATCCACCAATCATCTTTGTTTACGGCCCGCAAACTTCTGATGTCATCTCTGCTCCCGGGGTCGTGGCGGAAGAGTTGGGTTATCACTTCGCGTCCTGTTCCAGTGACTCCCGGTATCCTGAACCTTTTCGTTCTGACCGCCTACGGGTGGAGATTCCGGATTTTTGTGTTCTACCTGGAGAAGACCTTCCATACAAAAGATTATTCACC
>JABUQX010025820.1:50000-57500 GCA_015478945.1 Trachelipus rathkii
TCTTTATTTATTTTATAACCATAACTAAAATATTTTTTTTAGAAAGAGGAAAACGAGATGGTTATTATGTTGAGAAGTAGATTTGAATACTTGTACAACAGTCCACAAATAATTGTTACCAAGTATGTAGTATACATCAATTTAGGTTCAATGCCCGAATAAGTTAAATCTGAATTAACGCTGCTGGAATTAGTGATTGGAATTTAACTTTGGAACTTGGGGGGGAATAGGAAAATAGCTCCTATGATTTCATATTAAGTCTTTGTAGCGAACTTCAATTTTTGCTATTATTGTTATGGTAAACTCTGTCCTGCCAAATATTATTTATTTTAAGCTAGTATGTTATTATTTTAAAGTATAATTTTACAGACAGGGACATGTATTTTCTATCATTTCACCAGGTCATACGAGTTTCAATCCAAAAGTTGATAATTCCAGGTTTAAGTAAATATGAATAAAATTATCTTCTGTAGCAAAACCTATTTATCTAATTTTCCAATAGTTTATGTAAACATTGTGGCTCGAAGTATACTGTTTCTCCCAAATATTTTTTTTTTCAAATATTAGAATTTCCTACACTGATGCCCTTTTAATTATGTGTTTCTTTGTACATAACGAAACAGTTTCAAGGGTAGTAACCTATTTAGATGTCAGTGAACCAACAGTTATAGATTGGTTTAATTTAATTAGTTTAATATATATATATATATATATATATATATATATATATATAATATACATATAATATATTAATATATAATATATATATATATATATATATATATATATATATTATATATATTATATATATTATACGGTATATAAATATATATATATATATAATATAGGTATATATATATATATTATTATATATATATATATGATATATATATATTATATACTATATATATAATATATTATATATATATAATATATATATATATATATATATATATATATATTATATGGCCAAAGCTCTCTAGAACAATCATCGGTCCATATCTCAAAAACTACAATAGCTACAGGAAAAGGAATATTTGGAATCCTTGTTAAAATTTTGGTTAGGAAAAATGTAAAAAAAAAAAGCGAAAAAATAAACAAATTATTTTTTTGGGGGGGAGCTCGAGCCAGCGGGGACCATTAAGTATATAATAATTAATATATATTATATATTATATATATATATATATAGATATATATAATTTGTAAAGGTATTACACGCAATGTAGGGGGCTCGAGCCGACGGGGAACACAGGGGAGGGCGTCATACCCCGTAGGGGAGGGCGGAGGAACACCCGCGACACCCAGGGAGATTTACCAAAGAGGGGAGGTCCTCGGAGACCCTCCCGGAAGGGGGGAAATAGTCCAACCCGTAGTTCCGAAGGCCGAGAGACCTGACTCCTGCCACTGCCATCGGGCGGTATACCCTTGGGGTATTCTTTAGTTTAAAAAAATCCAAAAAACAAAATTTACTAGAAAGCTATTTTATTTTAACGAATAACGTATAAAAAGTCTCTAAATAGGCTTTTTTTCTTCATATTACTATAATTATTAACTAATATTTTTTTTTTTTTTTTTTAATACATTTTCCGCACTAAAATTGTACCAGCATTCAGCAATGTATCCTTTTCCCGGTAGCTGTTTTTAGTTTTCAGATATGGTATTGTGGTCTTCTAGAGCATATATATTATATATTAATATATATATTATATATATTATATATATATATATATATATATATAATATAATACTATATATTATAATATATATAATAATATATTATAATATATATATATATATCGATAGATATCGGTATCGATATATATTTCGATATATCGAAATCGAAGGTCAGAAAGAAACTTAAGTTTTACCTTCCTTTTTTTTTAAACTTGGGATTTAGCGTAACATTTACCTGTTCCGGGCTGTTCGGGTAACTTATTTTAATTTATACATATTTAGACTTTACATTTATGTTGATTACAAGTATTTCTTTTTTTCTCTATGTACGCAAATTTGTGCATGTGTGTGATGTGAATGCTTGAGTGATTTTATCTTTTTAGGTTTTCCATATTTTATATATTTATTGTAAATACGGTTTTAGCCACTGCTATGCATTTTTATAATCGTAAATTATTATCATAAATTTTATTTTAAAGATTTACTAGAGTTTTCGAGCATTTTTTTTGGTGTGTGTGGGTGCGTCGGTGTGGAAGCGTGGGTTCTCTATTGACTTTGCCAACGTCCGTGCCCCGTGGCCTAGACGCTAACCTCGAATCTGTAGAGCATTACCTTTCTAACTCCCAACCTAACCTCTTACTTCTGTCCGAGACCCAACTGTCTAGAGATTTGTTCTCAAATAAACTTAATATTTCTAACTACAAATGGTGGAGTCCGTGCCTATATAAACATTAATACTCCTGTGACACGTCTCGAAAACCTTGAATCTCCTAATTACGATATTTTATGGCTTAAGATCCTTCTTCCTACTACTACTATCTTGTGCTCCTGCTATTGCTCTCCTAATAGAGTAGATTTTCCGGCTCTTTTTAAATATCTTACTATTTCTCAAGAGACTGTTACTTCTTCCCATCCAAGTACCGAAGTCCTCTACTTAGGAGACTTCAACGTACATCACACCGAGTGGTTGGGCTCCTCTCATATTGATACCGATGGGAATGAGGCCAGGATTTTCAGTACTCTCAACGATCTGGAACAGTTAATTGAGTAACCTATGCACATCCCAGATCGTCCCAACCAATTCTTGAACACTATTGACCAGTGCTTCACCACTTCTCGCTACAAATACACAATTTTTCCTCCTATCTGTAACTCTGACCACAATCCTGTAGCTCTTAATTACAACAGTTTCTCTCCAGCCGCTCCACCATGTAATAAACGTACTTTCTGGAACTTTATTAGGGCCAGTTGGGGGCATTACGTCGCCTCTTTGCAACCTACCCTTGGTATTGGTATAAATCCTGTTTTGACTCGGAGGATGCTTCGGTGACCGCTGAAAAAGTAGGGGCCGTAATCTCCGAGGGAATGAGCAGGTTCATTCCATCTTCTACTAAATCTTTTTCTCCTCAAAATCCGTGGTTCGATGGCACCTGTTCTCGTGCTATCCAGGATAGAGACAATGGCTATCGGAAATGGAAAAACTCTCCTTCTTCTATCACTCTTGCTAATTTTCGTTCAACTCGGAATCGTTGCAAGGATATTATTCGTCAGGTAAGCGTACCCTCACCCAGAGGAAGTGAGCTAACCTCCTTGGTTCTCCTACTGATAAAATTTCTGGCCCCTTGCCAAAAACATCTCTAATAGGTTCTGTAAATCTGCCTTTCCTCCTCTAATTCGCTCTGACGGATCTGTAGCTAACACTCCTACTGAAAAGGCTAATCTCTTCGGCCTCCTTTCTTCCATCTAATTCCAACCTGGACGATTCTCGCAACTCCTCTCTTACTCTTTCTCCCCTCAGGTGTCCCATGACTCAGCCTGTGATTATACATGATCAGGTGCACGAGATCCTGAGATATATGAACGTTAGGAAGGGTAGCGGCCCGGATGGCAATCAACCTAGTGTTTTGAGGGAGTGTGCTCCCGAGCTGGCGCCTGTCCTAGTTTGGCTCTACTCTCTATGCCTTAAAACTAACACATTCCCTCAGTGCTGGAAGCGCGCATATGTTCCGCTGATCCCGAAGAGTAGCCGCTCTGAACCTTCTAACTTGTGTTCTATATCTTTCACTTTTATTCTATCTAAAATCTTTGAAACTTTCCTCAACTCTCATTTCCTGGATCATCTGGAACCTAATTTCCTCCTTCAGATCACCAGTATGTTTTCGACGTTCGAGGTCAACTGGTGATATTCTTTCCTATCTCACTGATTTATGGTCTTCCACCCTTAGGGACTATGGAGAGTCACGTGTGGTGGCGCTTGATATATCTAAAGCCTTTGACCGGGTATGGTATGCTTTATTGCTTTCTAAGCTTCCTTCCTTAGGGTTTCCTCCTTCCCTTTGCTTACTTTTGTCTAGTTTTCTCTCAGATCGTTCCATATCGAACTTGTTGATGGAGCGACCTCCATCTTTTCCTGTTAACTGTGGTGTTCCGCAAGGTTCTGTTTTATCTCGCAACTTTATTCTTACTTTTCAATAATGATCTTCTCAGCTGTTTATCTAACTCTGTTCATTCTTATACCGATGACTCAACTCTCCATTCTTCCACTTATTTCAAATCTGCCCCCTCTTTCGCTTCTACAGTTGCATCTCGACTTCAGCTTTCCGATTCTATTCTTGCCGATCTGAATGGAATTTCTCGGTGGGGTCACCGAAACCTTGTGAAGTTCAACTTTTAAAACTCAACTTCTTCAAATCTCTCTCTCAAAAACACCTCGAAACTTTTCCAATCCTCTTCTACGGCTCGCAGTCTCACCTGTTGACAATAATTCTTGGTCTAAATAAACTATATTGGAAACCTCAAATCACAATGGTTGCTAAGGTGGCCTCAAAAAAAAGCTGGGAGCTCTGTTCAGATTCCGGGAATTTTTTTCTTCCAAAGTTACTCCAATTATATAAGAGTCTTATCCGCCCTTGTACAAAGTACTGTTCCCACATGTGGGGCGGCTCCGGTTCCATCCTTCTTTTGGATAGGGTTGAGTCTAAAGTATCCCATACTTTCTTCACCCTCCATCTCTTTACTACATGTACTACGACGGTAGGTTCTCGAGGGAGTTATCCTCACGCATTCCGCCACCATTACGTAACCCTCGTAGATCAACGGGTGCCTTGGTTTCTTATGAATTGTGAGTGAATATTGAGAACACCAGGTTTGCTCGTTGTGGTGACTTCTCCTTTCCAGTCACCTCTCTTCTGTGAAACTCTCCGTCTTCATCTGTCTCCTGCTATATTTAATCTTCCACTCTTCAAGTCCTCCGTTTTGCAGTCACCTCAGATTTGACGTTAGGTTCTTGATTGGGTGGGTTTTCCCATTATATATATATATATATATATATATTATATATATATTTTACATTTATATAATATATTATATATTTTTATACATAATATATATTATATATATATATATATATATATATATATAGTATATATATATATATATATATATATATATATATATATATATATATATATTATATTATATATATAATGATTAAAACAATAAAATTAAAACTTTTCTCCTATTTTGGTAATTTCACATTCTTTGTGACACTTTCTACAAACATTTTATCTAGTATCAAACTAAAATGTTGCAGCAGTGCTATAACACGGTATAATCATTCTCACAAATTTGGAATAAATCCTTCAAATTAATAATTTTCAGAAAAATTGGAACAAAAAAAATACGTCCACCTCACGGAACACAGTAAAAAAATTTATGCACCTTCAAATTTATATACAGTAGATATTTGAAAGGTTCCAATAATACTCAATGAATAAAGTCCAAATCTTTATATATATATATATTATATATATAATATATTATATATAATATATATATTATATATATATATAATATATATATTATATATATATATATATATATATATATATATATTATATATATATATATATATTTTTATAAAATAAATTTAATTATATTTTATTTTTTTTAATATAATAGTATAATATATATACTATTATATATATTATATATAATAATATATATATATAATAAATAAATATATATATATATATATATATATATATATATATATATATATATGTTTCTATGAATAACATTTAAATTCCTTGGTATCTTGGGTATAATCGATACACATATATCGAAAATCGATTTTAAAATTTAAATATCGATAGGTCAGAAAGAAACTTTAGTTTACCCAAAAGGAAAAAAAGCCGAGAGAAGCACTAAAAACTTATTAGGTTAAAAAGAGGAACGAAGAAGATTATATATTAATTATACCGTATACTATATATTATATATATATATTATATATATATAATATATATATATATATAATATATATATTATATATATATATAATATATATATATATATATATATATATATAATATATATATATATATATATATATATATATATATATATATATATATATATATATATATATATATATATATATATATATATATATATATATTACTTACTTATTTTGTCGCTCCCGCTCTCCTCCTTCGAGAAACGGGCTATCTCGAAATATCATGCTATCACAGCAGGGCCGCCCCAGAAATCAGCTAGAAAAAGTTTTTTGAAGTTGTGCCTGATGTCTGTTAAGTCACGGCAGTCTAGCAAGAAATAGCGTGTGTCTTCGTTAGTCTGGTTAAAATATCTTTGAGAGTGGGGGGAGGGTACTTTTTTGATTTTAAATTTGTATTCATGAGAGGAGGGATCCTGCCCAAAGCTAAGACTTGACAGCATTACGCGGGTGAGACGGTCCAAAGTTTGTTCCTTAGGGGAAATTTTGGGTGGTGCTATTTGGATTTTGGGAAATCGTTCTTAGAGTTAATTGTGTATGAATGTGTTTAGTAATGGGAGTATTAGGAGGGGGGGTGGGGTTTCAGCTTGTTGTATATGTTAGAAGAGTATAATGCCAGTGTGTTCTTTTTTACATAGGTGGAGGGGGAGGTTGTAATGTTAGATACAGTGGGTGATCTATTGAGAATGACTCACTGTAAAATTGACAGCCTATCATGTAAAGATGGTCTTTTAAAGCGAGAATGTTTGTTTCAGTTAGCAGATGATTGATGAGTATGGAGAGAAGGCAGTCTGTTATTATCCTCAGAGCTTTATTTTACACGGTTTCTAATTCCTGAATATTGAATTGTGGGAGCCCAGGCAGGTGATGCATAATTTAGGAAGAAGCGGATGTATTGTCTATATAGCCTAAAATGGTGGTTTTTTTTTGTTGAGAGAGAGAAAGAGTCTATAGCTTGATGGGAATATTGCTGGGTGGATGTTAGATTCTCTTCTGTCTGGGGTGAATAAGGTAATAATTAATTTTTGAGATGATGCAGTCATTCTGTTCGTTGTTGGTCATTCTTACAGTTGGTTTATATATTGTTGCATTTCTCTTCGTGCTATATTTATAGAGGGATTTTGAACTGTGATGGTTAGATCATCAACATAAGTTACATAACTATAATTTTTTAAAGAAGGGAAAGTGGGATGAGGAAGCTAATGCATAAAAAGGTTAAAGAGTATATGTGAAAGAATGGCTCCCTAGGGGACTCCATTACATAACCTGTATGTGTGGAAAGTGTGGCATCATTGTATAACTAGCTGCATGATCAGATACGAAGTTTGCTATTATTTTCTTGGCATTGATAATTATTTCAGTGTTTAATACTTTGTCTATTAAGAGGTGATGTGGAAGTGTATGAAATGCCTTGTTTATTTCCATTGCTACTAGGAGAGTGAGGTAGGGTGGTAGGTTTTGATTAAAACCTGAGTAGATGTTTTGTGTTAGATTTTTTAGTAGTGTCGCAGTGGAATGTTTTAACTAAA
>JABUQX010025820.1:62500-65000 GCA_015478945.1 Trachelipus rathkii
ATTTCACAACTTTCAGTAATACACGCGCTGGAACAGCACTGCAAATAATAATACGGATACAAGAACTTAATGAATTTGACTACTTATACTAACACTCTGTGGATATAATAAATGTATTAACATCCAAAGATATTTCGATTCTACCAACTGTATCGCTGTACTCCAATCTTTAGAAGATATCACTATGATAATCTGCACAAAAATCGTCATCAATAGCGAACGTCATTCCTTCTCTAACATGCACTCTGAAGACCGTATTAGTATCCTAAGACGATGTCAGTCAAATAATAAAAATGATGAGAGCGATGATATTGCGAGAAATTAAAAAAGGATCGATTTCAGAAAGAGCAACGACTTCTATTTCATTGATACGTTTTTGGACCCTAGATACAAAACTATTTTTCAGATCTTAATTTTTCAAGAACAGGGTTAAAGTCGACGTCGGCCGAAAATGTGAAAAAAAATTAAAAAAAAAAAAACTGAAATAATTCAATAAAAACAAAGAACAGCAAACGTTGCTTCAAAAACCATCCACAAACCCTAATGTCATCGACGTCATGAATACAATTTCACATTCAAACAGTGATGATGAAGATGATCAGCTATCTAAGCTGACATTCATCAAAAATCGTCAACCATTACTTCAGAGAGAAACACACACTTCCCCTGACGAAGGATGTATACAGACAGGTATCCTGATCTTTCAGTCATATAGCAAGAACTTACCTTGAATATTCACCATGGAATGGAGTGGAGTGGAGTGGCGTGGTGCTGATCTGAATTACGATGAAAAAGTATAGTAAATTAAATGCTGATTAAAAGTTTACATGAATTGGAATTCAGAAATCACTATCAAAAGAAACACCTAACCTGACCTACTCATATATATATATATATATATATATATATATATATTATATATACTATATATTATATATATATATATACTAATATAATATATATATAATTTATATAATAATGTATATAAAAATATATATATATTATATATATATATATATATATATATATTATTAATATATATATATAAATTGTTCACATTTTATAACATACATTATACAAAAGTTTTATATTATATATATATATATATATATATATATAATATATATCCACCCATGCAATTTAATCTTCTTTGTCCTTTTCTGCATTTGCACGAATGGATTCATTCATGATCGTTATTCAAAGCAAAAGGAAAAGAATGTACGCTTCCCGTCACTCCTTTTTTATCTTTTTATCTATCTACCAATCATTGCATATATATATATATATACTATATATTATTATATATATATATATATATATATATATATATATATATATATTATATTTATATATATATATTATATATATATTATATATATATATATACTTATATATATATACACAGGGTTGGGTTCAAGTACAAGTACTTGGTACTTGTACTTGTCTTAAGTTTACATTTTTTGTTTGGAGTACCTTGTACTTGTACTTGTCTTGCAGTTTTACAACCACTGTTACTTGTACTTGTACTTGTACTTGAGCCTTTTGTACTTGGTACTTGCGCTTGGTACTTACAAATATATGGTCTTTCTTATTTACCAAATTTTTATTTTTATTTTATCATTTTCGCTACGATTGAAATATTCATTTTCTTATGAATGTAATCTAAATAAATTTCCATTTATGAATGTAAAGTATGTCATTATATATATATATATATATTATATATATATATATATATATATATATATATATAATATATATATATGATATATATATATATATATATATACAATATATATATATATATTATATATTATATATATTATATATTCATCATCAACGCACCTTTTTTCCCCAGCCTGGGGGTAAGGTGCGTTACATGCACCCGAACAGAAAAGTAGTAGAAGAATATGACACAAGTCGAAAAGAAGCCCAGCTTACCTCCCTTTTATACCTATTAGTGGTAACTCGCCGCACAGAAAATGCACTAGAACTTCACGGGACCCGCGACGGACCCTCATGTACTATGGCACTCGCAATGTGGGTTCATCCCCTTGGGCAGTGGGCGCACAACCATACCCCTCGACAAAACGCCTGCCATTTACTCCTATTATCCACTTTTCTTCTCGCCCTGCCAAACTCACTTTCACTCCTCCAGACATTCTTTTGCAATGACTCAATCACTTTTTCTCGTCTCCCAGCCAGTTTTGATTCCCACACACTACCACTATATCATCCGCTAACCAACCGACTATCATCCCTTCTTTCCACATGAACAAACCATCTAAACATACTTTCATTTATTCTCTCATTTATCCCTTTTTTCATCATACATAATACAACTCTGTAATACGTTCAATCCTCATTTTATCAATTCTTCTCACACCTTAACGCCCCCTAAGATTGTCCATATGAAACATTGTACTTTAGATCTATACTCTTTATTCCAGGACAAGTCTACTACTATACATTAACACAGGTTACAACTTACCATCACGCA
>JABUQX010025821.1:0-10151 GCA_015478945.1 Trachelipus rathkii
CATTACTTTAATGTGGATACACACATCGTTTGGTCTTACTCGTTATCTTAAATAACTTTGCGTTTTATAATATATATATATATATATCGAAGTGAATTGTACCTGTCGTTAATTGTTTGTTGGTATTATTTATGCTTGCATCAGAAGAGAATTTACTAACTTATGGCATATTATTATAATGTTTCATATTTATTTGGTTTTTACTGAATTTGATCTTGTGATATCTTATTTATAGAGCATTTACGTAGAACTAGACAGACAGATGGAGTTGCTGGTTGCCTGATTCATCAAGAAAAGAGCCTTCCTAAGGAACGAATTCTGTAGGTATGACCACTGACAGTCTGAGAAAATTGGCAAACTTTATCATGAATCTGATTTGGAAGAGACTTTTGAACGAAAATAAAAAATTAATCCCTTATATTTAAAAAAAAAAATTTGTGAAGACCACAGAAACGTACCAATAACCATTTATCCTGATTATTCAAAGTGATCACCTTGGTCTATGAACGTCTTTGTATTACTGGAAACAGAAGAAGCTATGAAGAGATACTGAAATTACTATTATTTAAATCTTGGAAGTAGCCACAGTCCGTTTGAATATTCTCAAGGATATTCTCAAATATATTTTTCTGTTATTTGATATTTTCCGTCTTTAGATTTGTGTTACTATAATTTTAAATCATTTTCTTGGTCTAATTTTAAAATTTATAAAATAATTTTAATATTGTTTTTATGGTTTGGATTTTGTAGTCTGTCTCTATGCACTATTAATATTTTTTCTCTTTTTTGAAGATCTTGATTTAGGTACCTACGAATATCAGTTAAAACTCTTGGAGCTTGGGATTAGACAGACTGGATCTTTGATTCCTTGGATCTTCCAAGAAGGATTTTCTGGGGTGTGGGGAAGGCGTATTCGGCATGTGAAAAATTCCCGGGTTGCATCAGCTGAGATTTACATTCAACTGGATCCACCTTTAATCATGTGCAGCCAGCATGGAAAGGAGTGCATATCAGGGCTTATCATTCTATTCACTCAGGTATATATATATATATATATATATATATATATATATCTCTCTATATATATATCTACTCTGCTATATATATATATATCTCAATCAGTTGATTAAGTCTTCAATACAATTTTGGGGGGCTAGGTAGGCTGGGACTTTCTTTCAGGCTTTTATATATTCTTCTACCAGCTTTCTTTTTCCACCAGTGCCTAGGAGAAGGAGTGAACAGAAGAGAAGATATATCTATATATATACTACTGCTCTATATATACTATATATATATATATATATATATATATATATATATATATATATATATAAAAATATATATATATTTATATATATATATATATATATACTTATATATATATATATATATATATATATGTATATATATATATATATATATATATATATATATATATATATATATATATATATAACAAGTATAATATATAAACTATATATATAAACACACTAATATACTAATATATATATATATATATATATATATATATATATATATATATATATATATATATATATATATATATATATATATATACTCTATATATATATATAAATATAACAGTTTGGAAGGATGAATGGATTTTCTAAAAATAGGGCTCTTTGGAAGGCGAAAGGTTAAGTAAGTGGGGAATCTTCTTACAGACAATGGATAGGATGTGTATATGCTAGTGAAATGGATCATGGGAGATGTGGAGAAAGAACACTTTAAATCTGCAATAATAGTAATGATGGGTGTTGATATTGAATCAATATTGGGTTTTTGATGATTCAAGGAATGAATCTGCACTGATCAGGAGGTTGTATTAGTAGGAGGAGGAGGTAATGGTGAGATGAAAGAAAGTTGAAAGGAGCAGTAAATATACAGGTATAGATGAAATTACTGGTAAAAATGATCAAGAGCGGAAGCCAAAAATGGTGATTGATTGGTTGGAGTTGTGCTATCAGCGTTTATGGGGTATGGTTCAAGGAAGGTTGGAGAAATGCCCTTGTATAAGGAGTGAGAAAAGGGGAACTATGAAGAGATATAGAATAATTTATTGGTGTTGTGGGAGGTGTGCTGGTATTTTGGTCGAAAGTTGATGGAAGCTGAGGACTGGTTGGGTGAGGCTAGATTGTTTGTTAAGTGTTGAGATGTGTGGATCAATCTTTACATTGAAAACAAATGATTGAAAATGAGGGAGAAGAAATTGTATTTTGGTTTTATGGATTTACAACAGCGTATGTTAGGTTAATGAGGAAGCTTTGGCAGGTATTGGTGAGTATATAGTGTTGTTGGCGAAACTGGATAGATCAAAGTATATGACGTTGTGGCTTGTAAGAATAAGTAATTATGTGACTGTTGATTTTGCAACATACTTCATACTTAATATGTTCATTAAAACTTAAACTTTCATTATTGTACATTTACTTCGTTTAAGATTAAATTAATTAATGACTTCATAAGATGACAATATATATTTTCAGGATTTGCAGCTATTTAAAAGTCAAGCAGAAGTTACATGAAAACGACTCTCAAGAAGATAAGTATAAATTATTTCTAATAAAGAAGCCAGCATGCAGATAAAAATGGGCTGTGTTGGTGAGGACGGTCTCAGTGTGAGTTATGTTAGATGATGACAGCAGCTGGAGCAGTGTCTGAAGATTTAAATATTTGGGCATGTGTTGGATGAAGGGACGGATGATTACAGAGTACTAGTGGAAAAGGGTTGTGAATGACAGGAAGGTGGCTGGTGCAATTAAATCGTTGGTGAATGTAAAGGGACTGAGTCTTGAGTGTGAGTCTTACACGAGGGTATGTTACCTGTGTTATTGTAGTAGTGAGACTATGGTCTGGAATAAAAGTATAGATCTAAAGTTCAAGTAATGTTTCGATCTGGACAATCTTAGGGGCATACTAGGTGTGAAAAGAATTAATAAAGTGAAAGGAATAGACGTAACATAGAGAATCAAATATTTGGTGAAGAGGATTATAATGGAAGAATATATAAATGAAGTATGTTTGGTGGTTTGGTCATAGAGAAGGATGAAAGTCAGTTGTAGTTCTTCGGATGCATAATTGGGAGTATTGATGAATTGACCGGCTGGAGAAGACAGAGAAAGTGGATGAATCTGAACGATGTCTGGAGGAGAGAAATGGGAGTTTGGCAGAGGCGAGTAAAGGTGCATGATAGGAGAGAGTGGCGGGGTTTTGTATGAGGGGGTATGGTTGTGGATCACCTGGGCCGAAGTTAATCCTTGAGTTATTTACCATAGTAAGTTTTCGCGCGGTCACATTGTCGTGGTTTTGAGGCCACAAACAAATCTCAATAGTCGTGGGTCCTGGAAAGAAAAACCAGAGAACAAAACAAACAATAATAAATAAACACAATAAAACTCAGGAAAAAAAATCAAACTCAAAACACACAAACACAAAAATTTATTAAAAATAATCACCACGGCAAGGTGAACCGCTAGTGTAAGCACCCGTAACCGATTCGAAAATATACCACCACCACTACAAGGTAAATGGTAACCGCAACCCCGTACCAAAATCGCAATCCCTGCACCTTTAATCCAATATTATTGGTAATCGATGAACACCCGCGCGAATGTCATCGATATACCAAAACCTTAAATCTAAATCTATAATATAAAAATATGCAGTCCGAATACTAAAAAAATAAATACTTCGTAGTTCTCCAAAGGTACTCCTTCTTAATTCTCCAAAGTCTATCTTTATTAGTCCTTTAATTTTCTATTTCGCTTTCAACAAGTTTCCTCACAGTTCTCTAATCTCTCTCCACTGATACTCCTCCTTAAGTCAATCAAGTTTCCTCCTACAATTATCCTCACAGTTTTCAAACGATACTCCTTCTAAATTCTCCTCTCTACACAATTCTACACTCCTCAAATCCTCCTTAGATTTCCTTTCTATCTTTACTTCTATTTTACTCCTTTACCAGTAATTCTAACATCATTCTACTTTAGCTTGCTCTTTGTGATTACAAAAATTATTCAGTATCTTTCTCCCATTTTATTATTCAGAAGATTTAAGGCAGCAAGACAAGCTCCAAAAACTGGGTGGTTGACTTGGTTTTTTCCTACGATCCACCACTCTTCAAACCAATCTAGATTCAACCCAACACCTTGCTCGTCAGCTGTAGTTCATCAATGGAAATCCAATAGCTGGCTGAAGCAAACAAAGGTAACTGAACCAAAGGAACTTTAGAACTTCAGGCAGACTTCTCAGACCAGTTCAGGCTAAAGAAAGGAACAAGACGTCAAATCCTTCAGTGAATCATGAGTATTATTAGATAATAAAGTTTAAATAACAATAATAATAGGCTAATAAAATAATGATAATGAAAATAATGACTAATAATAATAATAATAATAATAATAATATTAATAATAATAATAAATGTGCTCACACTTCTGTGAGACTAATACTAAACTAACTCTTTATTCATTGGACAGCATTACAGTATCTGCTCAATGAATCATTAAAATAAAAAAACTGATTCATGCTTACTAAATCAATTCATTAAGATGATTTCATGTGTAATGAAATATGAAAGAATATTATCTAATGTAACAAGATAATATTAATATAATAATCTTTATATATATATGTATGTATATATATATATATATATATATAATAATATATATATATATATCTATATATATATATGTACTATATAACAATATATATATATATATTACCTCTCAAACGTAGAACGTAAGATCGTGAAATGTCGACGTTTATTCAAGCTCACGTTCCTTTATATATATTCTGAAAAAAACAAATAATCTATAGTCTGTGAAAATGGAACCTTCAGCTATCACTTTCCCCAATAAACATATCTCATATAATAATAATAATAATATAATGAATAAATAATATAATAAATAAAATAAATCACTAAATTAAATAAAAAAAACAAAAAAATAAACTAGCACTGCAGTCATTGGTATTCCATGTTGGTGGACGTTCTAGAAGCACCCCTAAAAAAATAATAAAACTGGTAAATTGTGAGACAAACAACAAAAATCCTAATCCTAAAACACTACATCCCTCCCACCTAAGTTTGTCTCATAATTTGAACGCCACCAACTTCATTCACTCGCTCTTACATTCTACAATCCTTTTTTCATAATCCAATCATACTCTTCCACTCTGCCTCTACTCCTAGTACAAGGTCTTCTTGTACCTTCTACCTGGACCCTATTACCATTCTCATTCCCATCAACAATCACATCTTCAACTTCTACTATTTCATTTACACCTTCAAATCTAAGTAACTTCTCAGACATATTCGCAATTTCTTTATTAATCTCTCTTACTCGTGCATTCGCCTTTATTTCATTCACCACTTCATCCAATTCCACGCAAAATTTAGCATCTTCCACTCTCATATTCACACTCCTATCCCTAACATCTCTTAATCCTGCTAACACACTTTCACTCTCATCCAACGGAAACTTACATAACGTATAGGTCTGATTCAAACTCTGCACACCATTTCCATTATCCCACCAAAACCCTGAAAAATAATTCTCACTCTCATCATCCTCATCAAACAATCCTTTTAGTCTGTCAACCTTACTAACTTTATTTTCTTTCTTACGTTTCTTCTTCCTACGTTTTTCTATTAAAACCAACTCTTTACCTTGTAACCACAAATCATTCACTCCTTCCACATTCTCATTCATTTCAGTGTCATTCATCCAAAACTTATACACTGGGTGAGCCTTCAAATATCCAGGTGGCTCCCTCCACGGCCTCAACTGCATCTGATGCGCTCTAAACTCACTCACTCTACCATCTGTCTCATTCTCAAGCACATAACTAACTCCATTCGACATCACTCTTTTCACGACAAAAGGCCCTTCAAACTTTTCTCTCATCTTACTCACATTCAAACGGCCCTTTTCAATCACCTCTTTCAAAACCTTATCCCCTACTTCATAACTTGCAAACTTCAGACTCCCTTTTCTCCAAACATCCCTATCACTTTCAGGCAATCCTAACCTAGGTTTAACAAACTTCTCAAAATTCATCACATACATACATGGAGACATACCAGTAGCCCTATGCACAGTCATATTATATGCCCATAACACTTTTCCTATCCAATAATCCCAATCATTCTCCTTTTCACTCATCATTCGTAACATCTCACTCAACGTTCGCACAGTTCTTTCAGCCAAACCATTCGAACTAGGCATATACGGAGTAGTCCGCACATGTTCAATCCCCCAATCACTCAACATCTGCTCAAACGCCTGTCCCACAAACTCCGGTCCATTATCACTCAACATTCGCTTCGGTTTACATACACACATCGGCAACAAAACTTCTCTCACTACCTTAGCTACATTCGCACTAGTCTTATTCTTCACAGGCACTGCATACTTACTCTTATGATCTACCATCACTACCATTCCTACATACCCACATGCAGTCACTGGCAAAGAAACACAGTCAATCACCACTAACTCAAAAGGTTCACTCACATCCATTCTCAACACAGGAGGTTTTACATACATTCTCTGATACTTCCCTTTCTCCTGCCCCAATCCCCTTTATCTTTACACTTGTATTCCTCCTAGGTATCTGCCACGTCATTTGCTCAAGCTCTCGTACCACTGATGCATTCACCAAAGAAATCTGAGACCCAGTGTCAATCAACCCACAATATACCTTACCATCTACCTGCACTTTCACTGCCATTCTACCACTCATCCCATGTTCGCAATACACTACCTCTTTAATCTCCCCAGGACAAATCATTTTCACATCTTCCTCATCCTCAACTACACAATCTTCTACTCCCTTCTCCAAGACATACTTCCTATCATAACTCTTTTTCTCTATTACCCAATTATAATGTACCCCATTCAAACATTGTAAATGCAGCTCACCTACGCTGTTCCTGTCAATCCCCTCACTCCTATAAATTACCGGTCGTTCCCCGCCATAATGCACACACACAACTACTTTAAACAATTTACTCACAACAACCAACACCTCTTGCAATGGAATCACACCTCCATTACACATAGTCTTTAACTCTCTTACATACTGTTGCACCTTCTTAACTCCTATCTGCTCAGGTTTCTTACACACCTCAGTCATAACTTCCCTCCGCAATTCTTCTATACTCTCAGGCACTCTCAAAACCAACCCATCCTTGGCTAGATCCTGTAAACCATACAACACACTTTCGAACATAGAATCACCTCCACCTCTACTTTCTTTCCCTTTCATTAATCCCTTAGGCAAATACTCAGGATCGATCACCAACGTTTCACTCATTCTCTCACTCCCTGGCATTCTAGACATCAAGTCTGCAATCTCATTCCTTTCACCCGGGATATATTCAACCACATAATCAAAATCACTCAAATCTTCCAAAGTTCTCGCAAGCCTACTATCAACTGTCCTCATTCTCTGCAAATACACTAAGGGTTGGTGGTCCGTTCGCACCACAAACTTAATACCATACAAAAACGGACGCAACGATTTCAAACAGAACCTCAAAGCAGCCAACTCTCTTTCAATCGTAGAATACTTTCGCTCTGTCATACTAAATGCTTTTGAAACATAAGCAATCACTCGTTTTCTTTCAATCCCATCAATCACCTGTTCTTGCATCAAACAACCCCCCATACAATACCCACTTGCTATACACTTCTAGTGGCTTAGCATCCTCACTGTAATCAGGGTATGCCAGCTCTACATCTTTCGCAACTTCAGCCTTCAACTTCTCAAATGCTTCATTCATTCTGTCATTCCATTTCACAATCGTACTCTTCTTTTTACCAGTCCATTCAGTCAAAGGTTTCATCACACCAGAACAATCTTTCATAAACTTCCTTCCAAACTCTACCAAACCTAAAAATCCCCTCAACTCTCGAACATTCCTTGGTTTCGGAAAATTCCTAACTTTTTCAACAAACTTTTCCGCTTTCTTCAACCCAGTCGCACTAACCTTGTGTCCTAAAAATTCAACCTCATCCGCAAACCATTCACATTTCTCAACTTTCACTTTTATACCTACATCCTCCAACTTTTTCAACACATCATTCACTAACAAAGTCTCAGTCATCACTAATATATCATCAATAAACACCATCACATTCTTGCTAGGAAAATCATTCATAACCACATTCATCGCCCTCTGAAAAGCTGCCGGAGCATTGGCTAACCCAAAGCTCAAATTCCTAAACTGATAATGCCGCTTAGCAGTCGAAAAAGCTGTCACACACCTACTATTCTCTTCCACTGGCATCTGATAGTACCCACGCACCAGATCCATTTTCGTAAAGACTTTCATCCCATACATACTATACACACATTCTGACACTACACACATAGGAAACCTATCTTTCACTGTCTTTTCATTAACCTTACGATAATCAATACATAACCTCAATCGTCCATCAGGCTTTCTCACAGGCACAATCGGACTATTCCATGGACTCACACTCTCTTCCAAAACACCGATTCGCTCCAACTCTTCACACTGCTCTTCAATCTCATTCGCAACTGGGGGAGGAAAGTGACGAGGTCGCTGGTATATGGGGGTGTCCTCCGATAATACACAATACGGAATTCAGGCAACTGCGCCTTCCCAAAATCCTCATCGCCTTTGCTTAGCACTTTCCTCCTTTCCCACAACATTCGTACAATCTTTTGTCTCCTTACTTCATTCAAACCTTCAGGCAACTGTATTTTCTCAACCATCTCATCATGCACCCAATCTTTCCTCTCAATATCACCAGCAAAAACATCACATTCTCTCTCTCTCGAGTTCCCTATAATCAAAACAGAATACAAACTACCAACCACATCACCAACCCTTATTCCTCTCACTCTCTTCTTTTTCACATCAGGCACCTTTTGCATACATACTCTAGGATTGTCCATATCTAATATACCATCAAATACATGTGCAACCCTTTTCACTCTGTACCTAGCATCATACCCATCCACCATAAACATACTATCCTGGTCGACATCCACACCTACATTCGCATTCCAACCTACCTTTACACTTACCACACCATCAGCTTTCAAAGACATATCTTCCATAGCAAACACTTCCACACCTTTTACTAATTTCACCTTTACATCCCCTACCTTATTCACATATATCTGACATTTCCCATCCTTATTCACCTTTTTCTCTATCATCATACTATGGATAATCATCCCATTCATACTTAAAAACTTATACCCTAACAACAGATCATACTTCTCATTCTTACTATCAATAACATAGAACTCACCCTCTTCCATACTTATACCCCCAATCTTAACACTCTCCCTAAATTTTGTAACGACCGGTATTACCATATTACTAATCCCCTTAATATTCCCTTTTCCAGACTCTTTCTGATCTTCCCGTATATTCATCCTATCATACGCACTTTTATACACTACACTGACCATACACCCAGTATCAATCAAAGCTCTCACTCCAATTCCTCCGCAATAAACCTTAATAGTCATGCACTCATCTACCGGACCAGC
Source organism: Trachelipus rathkii (assembly GCA_015478945.1). NCBI lineage: Eukaryota > Metazoa > Arthropoda > Malacostraca > Isopoda > Trachelipodidae > Trachelipus > Trachelipus rathkii. The sequence continues at coordinate 9,565 of JABUQX010025821.1, forward strand.
TTGAAAAATACAATCGCACTTACAATCCTTCCTAGCAACACTCAGGCCCCTTCCCACCACTAAGGATCCACGCAGCTGTACACCCTACACTTTCTCGTTTTCCCGGACCAGTTCCCTTACCTGATTATGTCCATACCCACTACTTCATTCAACCTGTACATTCCTATTAGCACCACTACAGCCGTACATTACACAACATTTCATTACCCAACATTCGCACTACTAAGGAACTTGCATTTTAGATTCATTTTGTCGTCATCCCAGGTTGTCTTACTCCCCAACACCTACCAGCCACATGCCCTACCTTCCCCACATAATGTACAGGTATTTCTAGGGAACCTGCACATCCTCGCAAAAATGACCCTCAGTACCAACAATTTCGCAGTAAGTCTTCCTTACATTCCCACCTATTGCTGACAATCTCATTACCAAATCGATCTGTACCTCCATCATACTCTAAGCCATCCGGCCCTTTGAAGGGTCTCGTGCCAGTTCACTAGCCATGATGGACCAACTTGGCCCACAATAAAAACACGCCCATTTGCTCCATCTACAGTATTCCGAAATCAAGATGTCCCATCTTAACC
>JABUQX010025822.1:0-10000 GCA_015478945.1 Trachelipus rathkii
AAGTGAAGTCAGGAGATATAACCGATGTTCCCACACCGTCTTTTGTCTTAAAGCCGTCAGTAAAGACATCTATCTGTCAACGGCCTGGTGAAAAGAGAAGACGGTATGGAGGAGGGAAGGGTGGTCAAACTTCGACAATGACTACATCTTTGCAAATATCTGTGGGGGTGGAAATAACTACGGTTCGATGTAATTTTCCTAATAGTAAGGCAAAACAACTCGGAGTGGAATATGGAAGTATTCAAATACATCAGTTACAAATGTCCAAAATGGTAGACGAAAGGCAACTGTATAAAGGATGAAAATCAGAACTGAGGGTGTATTTCTCAGTCGGACGTGCGGGGGAATACATAAGGTGTTCCCTTCTCAGAGACAGGTGATGAACAGAAAATCCCTTACGCAATACGGAGACCCTTTTTTGGATGGAGTCCAGAAGGCGTAAGTAAGATTTAAAAGTCTGTCCATATATGGCATATCCTTAGTCCAACCCCTGATTTCTCGTGACTCTATAACGGACGTTAAAGTGACCAACCAAACTATTCCCCTTATTCTAGGGATTCTGAATCTTGTCCGGATTCCTGTATGAACATTACGATAGATTCATGATCTTCTGACTCTTCCCACTTCATAAGGCGGGAGGACACTAGCAAGAGTGCGCAGGTTAATGTAATCACCGGTATCACCCACTAAACCGACCCTTGTACCTTACCGTCGATGGTAACAACGGTAGCTCCAGATGGCAATCTTTTACTCTCTCCGACATTGGGGAAGAGAGTGAGGTCATCAGCATTGGCTCAGAGTAAATTCGCTACTTTTTTTTAAAGCTCGCACCTCACTGGCATAGCCCTATTCTAGGAGGGGAACTTCTCTATATAACTTCTACCTAGGATCCGGACAAGGGATCGAGCCTGGACCATTGCTATGCGACTCTGTCGCTCCACCGATTGAGCCCTGGTAGCGGAGAAAATATCCTCCACCGATGCTGTCCGCAGTTCTGATCCAGTCTAGGGTGGCCCAAACTCTTCAAATTGAAGGCACTGTTGGGGAAACACGTATCACTAACACGGTGAGCCACGATCCGGCATACTCTGTGACTTCTATTGTTGCTTCTAGATTGGTGGAATCGACAGTAGAGGATGTAAATTCCTCTTCTGGCCCGAATTTTTTAGATGATTCAGTTGCAACTGCTGGAACAGCTTATAGTATACCTCCCGACCCCCATTACATATCTTTTCTTTGGGACTATCGACTTTCCCTTGGATTTGAGACACCCTCAGGTGTACCCGCCCAGAAAATGATTGTAATCCCCATAAGAGGTAGAGATAGATCTGCTGAGTAACTAAAGCATTTTCTTTTATGGCTAAATTCTGCAATGAAATTGCCGCAGCTACTATTCTAACTTCAAAGAGTTAGCCAGACAGAATTTCCCCATCCCAAGGCTCTCTGTTTTCTCTGCTTTCAAGAGTTTAAGCTTCGTGGCCGACATTTCGGAAACCTTCAGGATACAGGAACCACCTTGTGTCTGCCTATCGTGGACCTAATAAGAGAAAAGGAACAGCCATTATCCTCTATGAGTCAGTTCCTTTTACTCTCCTACCTCTTCAGAACTCGGCTTACATGCTTTATCAGCATGAGTCCAACTGAACCCTACTCTAAACTTATGTTCCCCAACCTCGCTCCTAGCTGTCCATTTATCAAGGTAGATCTTGTAAATTTGTTTACACAACTTCCAAAACCTCTCCTCGTTTTGGAAAATTTCAACATCTGACATCCTCTGTGGGGACCATTTTATGTCTCCAAACGCTGATAGGCTATGGAATGTATAAAATCGGTTCTCTCCGGGATGCTTGAACTCTGGACTACCAACGGATGAACCTTTTGATATTCGGTTTTCTACTGGCTTAGATATCTCCATTGGTTTCATTTCCATCATATACAACCCCCACCCGCAATCCCCCTCAACTATGAGTGGTGATAAAATAATTGATATTATTTCAACACCATAATAAACCTATAAAAATATTTAAATAAAAGAAGCACATGTCGGTGAAGACTATAACTTATCTATTATAAATGATAGAGAATTATCACCACTTTTCAATCCGACCATTTAATAAGGTTTTATTCAACGTTTTTTTTTTCTTTCAAACACGGTTTAGCATTTCACTGTAAGTAGTATATACTTTCACTATTCCAAGGCGAGATCCGCCCAGATTTGTCGCCCATAAATCTGCCCTGTCCACATCTGTCGGAATAATAATATATATATATATATTATAATATTATAATATAAATATATATATTAGTATATTATAGTATATATATATAATATATTATACTATTAATATAATATTAATATACTATGTAATATTATAATATATATAATATTATATATATATATACATATATCATTTTGGCACTTTTAGCGCTTTCTAGTATATATATATATAATATATATACTATATATCTATAGTATATATATATATATACTATATAATATATATATATATATTATACATATATATACTATATATCATAGCATATGTATATAATATATATAGTATAATATATATAATATCATATATATATATATATATATATATAATATATATATATATAGTATTATATATATATATATATTATATATATATATATATGATAAATGGGTGTATATATATATATATAAATTATAATATGTATATATAATACATATTATATATATATATAATATAAGTATATATATATAAGATTAGTATATATATAATATTATATATATATATATATATATATATATATTTATATATATATATATATTGATATATATATATATATATATGTATATTATATATATATTACATATATATATATATATATTATATATATATATAATATATATACATATATATATATATATATATATATATATTATATTACTATATTATTATTGCATATATATCCCTAGATTTCTATCTATATATAATATAATATATTATACTATATATATATATATATATCTCATATCATAATATAATATAATTATATATATATATATTATATATATATTATATTAAACTTATAACTATATATATATATATTATTATATAATATATATATTATATATATATATATTATTTATAATTGAGGAGAGAGAGAGAGAGAGGAGAGAGAAGAGAGAGAGACGAGGAGAGAGAGGAGAGAGAGAATTTTAGTGCCCTTCGTTGTCTTTTGTGTACAATTGTAATGATTTTTGGCCCGAAAAATTTTTGAGCTATACTTTTATTGTTGGCAGGGAATTCTTTCCTTGGCCTTTCGTTTTGTATCCTAAGTATATTATTATGTCTCATAATCCGTAAGGTTAGAGATAAAGTTCAAGTTCGTTCGAAAATAATTAAAAACTATTGGATAATTTAAAATATTTGAGGCTTTGTTACTTTTTTTTATGCTTAACTTCAACGGCATTTTAGAATTATGCTGAATCGATTTACCACTTGGCCTGCGTTTGAAAAACTTTTTTTTTTCTTGGGTTGGGGGGGGTTTTTTTTTGTATACTGATTTTTAGCAACTTCAAACTACGCCTTTGATTCCGATAAAATGTTAAGTCATATTTATCCAATCTAGATTCGTCTAGTTTTAACTTGTTTCATTGTGACTACTTTAATTTATTGATACGGCGACCCGAAAAAATTGTGAAAAATCAGGATTCTTTCGCCCAATGTATCATTAGCCTCATAGTTAATCTAAACTGGATTTTTATAATAAATTCTATTAAATAGTGCTCCCTTCAAACAACTACAAATGAAAAATTATGGTTAAAGTAAAAGTCCTCAAGTCTTTCAGGGAATTTTGCTAAAAATTAATACATATGCTATTTACTAACGATCTAGAATTTCGTTGTTTATTCTAAAAAATGAAATTTGGCCCATTATTTATATATATATATATTATATATAGTTAATATATATATAATTATACTATTTATATCATAATATATATATATACCTATACTTTATATTATATTACTTACTAATATACTTATATGTACTATAGTATATATTATATATAACTATATCATATATACTATTATAAATATTAATATATTATACTATCTATTAGTTTTAATATAATAAAATTTTCACCTATAAATATAATATTATATAGTATATATTATTACTATATAATAGATTATTATCATATATTCTATTAATTATATATATCATATATATATTATATATAATACTATATATATACTATTAAATTATATATATACTATATATATATATATATGGTATTTGTATAGCATTTATATTTAGATTAGCATTTAAATTTTAAAATAAATGCATATATACACATATACTATATATATAGTTATTAATATATTATATATATATTATATAAAATATAATATATATATATATATATATATATATATATATTAATATTATATATATATATATATATATATATATATATTATAATATATACATACTATATTATATATATATATTATTATAATATTTATATATATATATTACTAATATTATATATATATTATATTATTTATCTAAGCAAATAACTATTTAAATTAAGATATATAAATAATCAAACGATTTATATATATATAATTTACTATTATAATACTTTATATACATACTATATATATTAGATATATATATGTCATTTGGATAAAATAATCAATTGACAAAAATAGGCGTTGCAACAGTGAAGAAATAATGAGCTCTACATCCACAATATTTATTTCAAAAATACAAAAACATGATGATTTGACATTTTTTATTATTTCAAAGTTTGCCGAGTAGGGAACTATAGATTGAGTGAGTAAATAATTTTCTTATTTAAAAGCCTTTCTATTTTAATGTTATGTACTCATAAATTTGTTCTGGTGAATCTTTTTTCAAGCACCAACAAGTAGTTCTGCTGCATATTCACATGCCCAGCGGCCCTGAAATCATTCCTCCATCACTTCTATATCCATGAATGGAACACTCACCAATTGTTCCTTCTACTGTATTCCTCCTCAGTCGTCTGGGCAAAGTAGTCTAAATGGGAACGAATAAAATGAAATGAAATTTTACAAATTCCTTTCGACCTGCAAATACAGATTTAGATTCCTGGCGACTATGTTTTTAAGGGTTCGTATTTGATCTCGAATAGCAAAACCATTCTGCCCATTTTCATCCTCTAATCTTTTCGTTTTTTACTCTTTCTGTACTTAACTATGTGATCGATTTCTTAAAAGATCTTTATTAATGTATATTATATATATATATTTATGTTCTATTAACCAACTCCTATGTTTTTAAGAAAGATGTGTTTGTAGAATGCGTTCATAAGTTAAATTAGAATAGTGCTCATATGACGAGAGTGCTCTTTTTTATTATTTCAATTCTTAATTCTGCTGGCTCATTTCTTACGTCAACCTCTCTCAAAAACATGAGGTAGAAAAATTATGCAATCGTTTCACAAAAGTTTGAGAAAACTTTCAAGAATATGAAGAAGAGAAAAAGCGAGAGTTTATAGTTGCATATTTTCAATGATAGCGCAGATGTGTGAAAGAATTCGTTGTAGAGTGATAAAACTACTATGTGAATTGGTAGAAAATAAAATTTCTTTACGCCATAAGCCTTTCGCATCGTCTTGTTCTTATTTTTATTTTGCCATACCATATTTTAAAACCTCTACTAATCTTCCTATTTTACAGAATTTCAGGGTTTATGATATTGTTTTCATATAATAGATAAAACTATACTGTAAAAAGTGATGCTGTGTATGATTTATTCCATGTACTAATTACTTTATTCAATTAATAAAATAAATAATATATATTGTTCCATTTCCTAATATATTTATCAAATCTGTTTTATATATACTTATACTATATATTTACAGATTATTATTTATATGGTAATTATACTCACTATATTATATATATAATCAGTTATATTAAATATAAAATATATATTATATAAATATCTACAACATACTAAAAAATATATTAAACCTTACAATGTATATAATACTAATATATTAAATTATATTATATATATTAATATAGATATATAATTACTATATCATACTATATGTATATAATACTATCATTATATTTTAATATAATATGACGGACATGGGGTAAAGTAATAAGACAGAAATTTTTCATTCATCCGGCCTCCGGCCGGAAATTTACAATTTTCATTCTCCGGCCTCCGGCTGGGCCTCCGACCAAAATTACTCTCCGGTGCATCTCTCATATATATATATATTCTAATAATTAATATATAATATATAGTATTATATATATATAACTTTATATATTAAGATTCTCATAAATAAATATATTAATTTATATATATATATAATAGACTATATAGTCGTAATTATATATTTTGATTGATTTAATCTCCTATATCTTGGCATCAATTTAACAAATCATTTGCATTATTATACGCAGTTTAATGCATAATTTTTGCCTTAATGTTTTCACTACAACGCCGACTTATTCATAATTAATAAAAATCTCATCCTGAATTTTTCAGAACTTGAATAGAACAAGTAACGCAGGAAATAAGATCCTCGACCGCGTTTTTGTTTCAGTTGTGGGAAAGATCACTATCAATCCCCGAACAGACAGAAATTGAATAATACTAACACAACCTTGATTAAAAAAAGCTTGTACCTTTGGTCATTACTTTGGTTCATAGCAGTACAGCTACGAGATCAAGCACCGCCTCACTCCAGCTTCATTCATGTCCTGCTTGCTAGAAAACCTTGCGCCAGGACGGTTCTACAGGCACAGAGACATGCGTAACAAGGAGGAAAACCAAAAGTATCGCTCTTTCCCCCCCCTCTTTGATAATTTACGATGTTCCCAATGGTGTGTAGGATAGGCATAAGTTCATGTATAGGGATGTTACTTCTGCATGACGAAATTAGGACATTGATGACGGTTGTAGAGTGTTTCATTATTATCCGTTGCAGCAAATATATATGCCTAATTAATATATAGCCATTGTAGTAGATAATTGCATTGTACTGTTTGTATTTTGTTTTGCTTTAGAATAAATCGAAAAACAATAGCAACAGTGAAATATCCCTTGAAGATTATCACAATCTGGCCATAAAACCCCCGGTAGCCTCAATGGTCCAGGAATTCTCTCCAAATTCCCAATTACTATACCAGACGAAACCTTTCTTGACGCAAGACTCTCTTGAGGATAATGAATTATCATGATTGCTGCTATCGATGATGATGCTGATGGTTTCCTTATTGCTATAGAAGCCATTTTTTGCAGATTATGCGAACACCTTAAACCTTTATTGGCAATCTAGAATAACAACCCTATTGAACCAGGAATTCTGGTGATTCTCACAAGAATCCGCCATCAATCGTATCGTCATTGTGGTTTAATATTGGTGCCAACCAACGGACTTACGCGAACATCTCAGTCATTTTAGTGTTCAAGTATCTCTCATCATACCAGCCACGACCCTGATGATATTAAATCGCAATACCTGCCATTCATGCTTTTAATAGGTGTGCCTGGTATTTCAGTGAGAAACTATCTCACTGTATCCTTACGTGTGTACAATCCTCAGAATCATTCTCCTTACATGTTCTGCTCTGATCTGTGAGAAAATGATGTCATTAATACTAAATGGGAAGGCTGTATAAGTAATAGAGTAATGTTTCCTGTATATGTATATGTTGGTTATGTAGCGATTGTTTTTGCCGCCATTATATGAGACAATTTCCACCCAGACAAAAGGTTTACTAGCAAGCACGCAGTATCGTGCTTTCTTTACTACCTCAATCAGTGAGTTCCAGTAATGCTCTCAGTACTTCTGGTTGACTTGTCCTCTCACATTTGTAAGATATGATATTGTTGTCAACTGTAACCATATTACTAGAGAGAATACGATAGAACTATAGCCTCTATTCTTTTGACCTCAATTCTGTCATCAGCATCTCATTAATCATGTTCATGTTTGAGAAGTAGAGGATCTGACCCAAAAAAGGTTTTACCTAAACTCTATATGTCGGACACGAGTGCTAATGTATGAGGAATTGACATCTTCTTATTTGGTAATATGTATCCGTACATCAATTAAAGTTATTCTGGTATTATACAGAGTAAGCAAATGTTTTGTATTTTTTTACTATCATTTGTAGAACAAAGAATTAAAATTTTATTTCAAATTCCATTTTCTATTGTTTTTTATCAAGTGTACTGCAGAGTACAAATTTAATCTTTCATCAATTCCTATAGAGATGGTCTCTTTATCATAAGTGTGTAGAAGTGAGATAGTGCGTAAGTGTGTAGTGAAACCACTTTTAGGTTCGATTCAGTAGGTACTATAAAACGTGTACATAACATATATTAGTGTTTGCACATGATTTCTTGTGCTATTTGCACTGTCTCGATCTCGTAGCCAAGTAATGCGCGACCATCAATCATTTCACTCTCTGACGCATATGGATCGATCATAGAACATATATATATTATGAAACTTGAAACTCAAGGTTGCATATTTCAGAGTGTTCGTAATAGTATGTTTGTTCTCTTCTATTACCCTTGCTCGACTACATTGTCTCGCAAACAAGGCCTTATAACGAGCATAGTGCGATGAGAGATGTTTCACCCTACCAACCAGGCTTAACCACATTAAGAATAGATATGTAGAAGATGTTAAACGGGCAAATAATGTTTGAGACAGCGACACCCACACAGAGGATTTTTATACCTAGTTTGGTAAGAACAGAAGAGTCTTGCAGTTTATATTACTTTACTCTATGATTGAACACTTAAAAAATGATCGCCTCTATTTCTCCTTTCTCTATATACATTGTATATAAAATTATATGGAACACCTAAACTAGTGTTCTGCAATTATATAGATATATTCTTCTATTCGCTTCAGGTTACTCACTACAATATCTTCACAATTGTGTGCTTTCGATAGTTTAAAACCTGTAATTCATATGCTTCAGCGATTGGTTAACGTACGTTTTCTAGCAATCATTGCAATGCTTTGAAATTTGAGTTAAATTAATACAACAAGAACACGATGATATATTTGTTCAATTATGGTTGACACTTGTTCAAGTAAGTACTGCTTTTTAAACGGTACCGAAATTTTCTCTAATGGACAATTAACCATTCTACGAGAATCATTTACTCCCACACTTCACATTTGTTATTATGAGACCTAACCGGTTGTCACATCGATTGCAGTAAATAATCGATGATTGTGGCAACTGCTCCAGCGAGTGAATATTATTTACGAAACTGCCAACTTTTCAAACGTCGTCTACTGCTAATTAAACTGTGAACAGGGGATTTTCTACCTACACTGAAGTTCTAAGATTAATGTATTCAATGATCAATGGTATCAACTTTACAAAAAAGATATTATTCGGAATACATTTGCAGTAATATTCGCCGGCTGTCAATCCTTTACCAAATTCCAGAAAACTTTCTCTGATTGCCTTATAAAGTTTTTCGTATTCATTTCCAGATTTAGCTCTTATGCTTTCAGTCAATAGAGAAGTCAGGGACAAAACTAGTTATTGTAGAATTATGTTTTATAATTACTGGCATTAAGGTGTGAGTGATAAATGGCCTTCAAATAGCGTGATAGCTTTGAATTCCTGACAGATGGATGTATGATTCTGGTAAAACGTACCATGGAAAAACTGCTAGGAATAACTATTACGTGTATATTACACTTATAATTTAAAATCTGGATAGGGTTTATACCATGTCCTATATCAGGCATATAATGTAAGATTTTCTTTAAAAGTTAAAATATATATATATATATATATATATATATATATATATAGCATAGAAGGATATAGTATAGATATAGCGTTGTTATTATTGGTTATTACATGTTATGTTAGCGCCACAGCTGGTTACATGGTTGCTGGCTGGCTACAGCAGCGTTATGGCTGCTACGGGTTATTGGCTGGCTGCCATACACA
>JABUQX010025822.1:15000-20000 GCA_015478945.1 Trachelipus rathkii
TTAGAAATGAAGCAGCATCTGTTTCTGTCCCAGTTGCACACTCTGTTCAATTAAAGGAGAACTGCGAAACCATGAAGAGTTTACAGGATGCTCTCAAGTTCAATCTTCATGAATGGAAGATATGTGGAGATCTAAAGGTAAGAAATACATGAGTGATTTTTATTGGAAAGAAAATAATTTTTCAGTAGAACAATTTATAGTTGCTTAATTTAGATATACTCGCCTTACTTATATGTTATTCTAAATTTGTATGTAATTCGTTGCACTTAAAAGACAAAAAGTGTAATAGAGTATTTAGTACAGATTTCACATATGCATTAAATTTTTACATTCCGGGAGATTTTATATTAATAAATATTTTCTTTTTATTTTAGGTTGTGTCTTTAATACTTGGAATGCAAGGCGGCTACACGAAATATCCCTGCTTCCTCTGTCTATGGAATGGCAGAGCCGATGAACAGCACTTTTTCCGACAAGAATGGCCATCTCGACAGTCCAATGATCCTGGTTCCCATAATGTCATATTTAAACCTATCGTCAACCGTAATAAAATTTTAATTCCACCACTTCATATAAAATTGGAATTAATGAGAAGTTTTATAAGGGCATTAAAGAAAGACAGTCGAGCATTTCTTTTTTGGCAAGAAAATTTCCACAGGTTAGTGATGCCAAATTAACTTCTGGAATATTTGATGGTCTTCAAATAAGGATGCTGATGAAGGACGCTGGATTCGCTGAAGTGAAGAGTGAGACAGAACGAAATGCATGGGAATCTTTTAAAGTACTTTCTCTTAATTTTCTTGGGAATCATAGAAGTTCAGATTATGAAACCACTGTAAATATTTTAATACAAAACTTTGAAATATTAGGAGTGAGAATGTCTATAAAACTCCACTTTTTAAGATTCCATCTTGACTACTTCCAAAAAAATTGTGGAGATTACAGTGAATAACACGAGGAAAGGTTCCATCTGGATATTAAGTGCACAAAGATCTCTCCCTTTTTATTAAATTTCCGTCAACATAGAGGATCTTTTAGAATCTTTCATTTACTATTTTAAATGGTGGTTGCTATCTTTTTCAATTCCAGAAATTTATTATTAATTCTTTCAACTTTTTACATTTCATTTTTTTGAGGTTTATGGAGAGAGTTCTCATCTTCATTACTTTTCATTTTTTAAAAGGCGGTCTTCCCATCTTCTCGGAATCATTCTTTTTAGAGGATGTTACTCATTTTTTTTTTTAATTTCGTCTTTAAAGGTTCACCAAAAGACTTTTTTGTATGAGCTGTTCTCTTAAATTTTGATTTCATCATTTAGAAGAACTCTTCCCACTCTTTTAAAGGGACACGATTACTTTATTTTACTCCATCTTTATAGAAGGACTCTTTCCATTTCTTGTGATCCAATATTTTAGGAGAGATTTTCTCTTTGTTATTAATTCCATATTTTTAAGATAAATATTCATTCTCTATTTTGCGGTTCCACTTTTTAGGAGCAACTCTTCCCACAATTTAACCTTGGCCCCTAACTTATTATTATATCCCTCGTTATAGAGGAACCCTTTCCATCTCTCAGATCCCTTCTATTCAAAGAGATTCTTCCCAAATATTGAGAAGGATTCTACTCGCCATTTCCTCATTCCTCCTTCTTCTCTGTCTTGCACTCTGTGCTTTTTTTTCAGGGGTCCTCAAATTCTCTTGAGGTTGTTGAAGCCCTCAAATACGATATCTATATCATTGAAAACATATATAAGCTCACCTCAATTGCCTTAATATGTAGCTAGAGCCAGAATTCCAGTCTGGCTCCGGAATTAGCTCCGGCTCCGGTTCATGTGCTCCGGCATTTAATTTAAACTCATTACTATTTCAGTCGTTCTCTTCTATTCACACCCCAAATTTTGATCTTCTAAGTCCATTTCCAGGTTTTAGGGGTCAGACCCCCTCCCCCTCAATCGTATTGGCGTGAAACTGCAGGGCCAGGTAGGCAGCACCTTCATCAGGCACGATGCTAAGTTTTAAATATATACCGTAACTAAAAAAAACTTAAAAAGCTTAAAATATACGTGAGCACGGCAACACCGGTGCAAATGCCCTAAAGGCTGCTCCGATTCGCTCGGTAATACTAGGAATCGACTCGCAGACTCTTTAAACATAGGGTTAGACACTATGCTCGGGACATATACATTGAAAATTATAAAAGTAAGCTAGAGGTGCTAGAACGGTGCTCCGCACTGCACCGCACTAACACCTCAGCGTTTGCTCCAATTTCCTCAAACACCTTGGGAATCAACTCGACATGCCTCGGAACATACTAATCGACACCAAGAACAGGCGTATTCCGTGAATTAGGATATTCCATGCTACAAGTGCTAGAAAAGGGGGCGGGGTACTAAACCAACCTAGAAGTGCTCCGATTCTATTATTAACCAAGGGAATCGATTCCCAATTATCAATTATATAGGTATCGACCCTATACTTGGGCCACCTTTCTCGAAATTAATACCGTGCTAGATGTGCTAGAAAGATGACATCACTTCTAGCCGTATTTACAATGTCGATTGATACCTATCTTCCAATGACTCATTTGCTCCATCATATGAGACTTCTTTTTATTTCTTTCTTCCATCTTCCTCGGCTACGCACTCTGTGCTTTTCTTCTAACTCCTGCTCCGGCACCGGCTCCGCATCCGGCTCAATGCTTTGGCTCATTTGCTCCATCATATGAGACTTCTTCTTATTTCTTCTTCTTCTTTTTTTTCTTTCCTCATTCCTTCTTCTTCTCTGGCTTGCACTCTTTGCTATTCTTCTTTAATCAATGGGGACTCCCCTCAAGGGGGATCCTCAAACTCATTTGGGGTTGTTGAAACCATCAAAAATGAGTTCTACACCATTAAAAACATATATGTACACACCTCCCTTGACTCAATAAGTAGCTGGAGCCAGAAATCCTGTCTGGCTGTGGTATCAGCTCCGGCTCCGGTATCAGCACCGGCTCCGGTTCATGTGCTTTAGCACTTAATTTAAACTCACTACTCTATTTCATTCGTTCTCTTCTACTCACTCACCAAATTTCAACCTTCTAAGTCCTTTTCCAGGTTTTGGGGGCTCAGACCCCCTCCCATCCTTGGACGTGGCAGCGTGAAAAATAAGGGTCAGGCAGGCAGCACCTTCATCAACCACGGTGGCAAGTTTGAGATTTATACCTTAACTAAAAACTTTAAAAACCTAAAATGTACATGAGCACCGCAACACCGGTGCCAAATGCCTTAAGGGTTGCTTCGATCCACCAGGTAATACCGGGAATCGATTCGCAAACCCCTTAAACATAGGGGTAGATACTATGCTCAGGACATATATCTTGAAAATTAAAAAAATGGCTCGACGTGTTTGAGCGGTGCTCCGTACCGCACTAACACCTCAGCGCATGCTCCGATTTCCTCAAAAACCTTGGCAATCAACTCGGCATACCTCAAAACATACTAATCGACACAAAACTCGGGTGTATTCCGTGAAATAGGATGTGTCATGCTAGAAGTGCTAGAAAAGGAGGGGTACTAACTCATACTAGGAGGGATTCGATTCCTTTATAAACCCCGGGATTTGATTCACCAGTATCTATTATCTAGGTATCAAACCCAGACTCGGGCCACCTATCTCAATATAAACACAATGCTAGAAGTGCTAGAAATTATACACGCGCGCGAGTTACGCGTGATGTCACTTCTAGCACACATACGATTTCTGATGGATAAATACTGTGTAATATCTTCATTCCTATATTTCTATCAATTTAATTAAATCCATCTTTTTAATGAAATTTTCCAATTTCTGAAAATGCTAATTCTTTTCCATCTTTTTAGGGAAACTTCATCATACCCTTTGAGATTCTATTGCTCTAAAAATTATCTTGAATTCTTTTAAGATTGTATCTTTCGGTGGAAATATTTTGATCATGTAGATCAAATATCTTTAGAGGTATCATTCACAATTTTTTAGATCAAATATTTCCATGAATACTTTTCCTCTGTTTTTAGAACTCATCAAAAAGAGATAATCTTTTCATGTATTAAGATCTCTATCACTGTGGGAGAGAGAGAGAGAGAGAGAGAGAGAGAGAGAGGAGAGAGAGAGAGAGAGAGAGAGAGAGAGAGAGAGAGAGAGAGAGAGAGAGAGAGAGAGAGAGAGAGAGACTCTTACCATCATCTTAGAGATACTCTTCTCATTATCTTAGATCTCTATTTTTGTCTAGATTCTTCCGACCTTTTAACATCCCTTTTTCTAGATGGACTATTCTGATGTTTATAGATACCTTTTTTAGAAAGATTTTCTACATTTCAAGATTCTATATTTTTAATGACCTTTTATTACCTATTATTATCTCACTCGGAGAGATTTTGTATCCCATTTCTTTAAAAAGGATCTTTCTTTCAATTCATCCTATCTGATTAGAATGAATTTTAATAGACACTTATCATCAATTTAAATAGGTTTTACCTCTGGTTTAAAAAACCCAATTAGAGGTATTTTTCCGGTCCTTTTAAATCCCATTTTCTTGCGAGTGACATTTAATACTTTTCTAATTAATCTTAAATTCTTTTAAAACTTTCTTTACCATCATTTTAAATCTCCACCTTCTTTGAACATTAGCTATTAAAAGGACTAATTTATTAATTAAGATCAGATTTCAGTGAGATTCAAATACCTTCTTTTGAAGAGAATTACATCCTTTATATATCTCATCTCATTATATATTGCATTGATTTACAAATATATCCCATCCTCTTTAGAATTATCACATCCTTCATTCATATATATAACATCTTTGGAGTGAAACTCGTTCAAAATTATTTGTTTATACATTGATGTAATATTTTGACATCTTCGGGTGAAGATTTCTTTTAAGATTTCTCCACATTGATGCGACTGATCTTCCTTGTGGGTTCGAATAAGGTTTACGGATTTGTTAAGAAATTTAATGTCACTTATTCACACAAAGTTAC
>JABUQX010025822.1:25000-26061 GCA_015478945.1 Trachelipus rathkii
ACACTCAAAAATGAATCAATACTCTACGAGGAAATAAATTCATTTCGTTTAAATAAAAAATAAGAAATAAACAAAAAAACCCATTCTCACACAAGACAGCATAAAGAGCACCAAAAAAAATCTTTTTTTTTACTTGAAAATCTTTGGAGTTATCCATTTTCATTGAATCTTGAAAAAATAAATCT
Source organism: Trachelipus rathkii (assembly GCA_015478945.1). Lineage (NCBI taxonomy): Eukaryota > Metazoa > Arthropoda > Malacostraca > Isopoda > Trachelipodidae > Trachelipus > Trachelipus rathkii. The sequence goes on from JABUQX010025822.1 coordinate 25,186, forward strand.
TGGGGGGTTCCAGTAGCACTCCCCACTGCTTTTTTGTGTCTATTATTGTTTCATGCCTTTCTTTTCCACTTTACCACATTATACCTCTGTCTTTATTACGCACTACTTTCTTATGGAGACCTTTGTTATCCACTTTCTGTCCTCGTTGTCTTCCTTTTCTGTTTCCTGTTTGTCTTTTTCTTTCAGTTTCTCTTTCTTTCTTTCTTACTTTCTGTTGTCCTGTCTGTCTTTTTAGGGTTTCTGTATATTTTGCCTTTCTATCTTAACTTTCCTGTTCCGTCTGTCTTTTTCATTTCTGTTCTTTCTTGCCTTTCTTTTTCATTTTTTCTTCTTCTGTGCTTTATCTTTCACATTTTCCTTTCGGAGCCCCTTTTCATCAATTTCTTCATTTGTTCTTTCTTCGATATTTCATATATTTTTGTGTTCCTCTGTTTTTTTACTGTTCTTCTTTCTGTTATATTAATCTATCTGATCCCTCTTCAGAATGCTTCCCTCTGTCTCTTCTCTTTTATTTTCCTTTTCTTAAATATTTTCTACTCTGGAATTTCCTCTGTTCATTATTCTAGTTCCTACCAGCTATTATTTACCTTTCTTTTATGGAATACTTTCTCTCTATTTTCTATTTACCTCCTATTCAGCCGTTTAAAAAGCGGTGCTTCTGACGCGCGCTTCTAACACGGGCTTCTGACGCGTGCGTTCTGCACGCGGCGTTTTCTGACCTTGCAGGCATTTATAAAGCCATATAGATTTAATAAGTTTGTACTTATTGATCTATTTAAACTGGCGTTAGCGTTGCGTCATAAAACGAAGCGTTTAAAGCGCTAGTATAGAAAGGCCATAGAGTTCTTTAATACCAACTTTTATTTTCTATTCTCA
>JABUQX010025823.1:0-37500 GCA_015478945.1 Trachelipus rathkii
ACCCTATTTTGCGTATGATATATCATACAGTGGGAACTAATGGGTTAATCCATATAACGGACATTTTTATGTGTTAAATTATTGGCAGGAACAAACTCTTAAATGATGTTAACATATTTTTTAAACTAAAAAAGGAGTATAACTAACTAAACCTAATATAACACAATAATAGAAAAATTATCTTTACTCAGCAAACATCACAAGGCAGCCGGCTGACTCCTGTTCCTGCGCTGTCTTTGAACTTGAGAAACTTTTTTCAGAAAATATGAACGGATCTCAAATATAGAAAAACACCAATATATATAAATATATAACCTATAGTATATATATATATATATATATATATATATATATATATATATATATATAGTACTATATATATATATATATATATATACATATATATATATATATATACTAATATATAGTATTATATTAGGTATCATTTTAATTTATTGTCAGTATTATATAATAATATAATATATATATATATATATATATATATATATAAATATATATATATTTTTATATATATAATATATAATCTAGAGGTACAGTCAAATATATATTTGTTGACGTTGATTTATTTTTACATTGAACATTTTCAGTAATAGGAATATATTATTATTATTATAAAAATTTATACTCATTTTTTTATCTATATATATAATAAATAATTATAAAATAGTCGTATATCTATTTTTAAGTCGATGAATAAAGCGAAAAATATATATTTATAGCTATTAGTATTATATGATGATATGGTACTAATAGTAGTATAGATTATATGATATACACTTATTACATCTTGTTTCTTTCTTTTTTCGTCTTATTGCCGTTATTAGCTATATCTAAAGAGTACTCGAAAACAGGTGCGAGCGAGGTCGGGGAACATGGTCAGTTTCCAGACTAAGTACTCCATAAATATATAAATTTGCCCTATGACGTCGTTGTCGTACGACAGAACAACGTGTGTTAAGTTAACATGCCTGACAACTAAAACGAATGAGAGTTTCGAAATCAAATTCCGCGACGGGCAACTATCGAATTCCTAAGGAGTGATTAGACTGGTGTAATATTACTTATATTAAAATTAAAATTACGAGTTCGCGAAAAACATGAAATTAACGTATCACCATGATAGAACGCTGGTGTGCGTCATAAGCGTTGAGTTCGAGTAAAAGTCAATGTAAACAAGTGGAGTGGTCATGGCAGTCGGTAAATGGTTTTCGGAAGATGTTATTCGAGCGGTCACGAATGTGACGTCATATATAATAGCTATATTATAATATATTATTATATATATATATATATATATATATATATATATTAATATATATATATAAATATATATTTATATATATATTATAATTTCAAGTCGATAGTCATGGCAGTCGTCAAATGGTGGTTCCGAGATGTTAGTCGCGCGAAGCGGTGCTGGCGCGGTGAGCTTGCAAGGCGCGGTGCGGTCGAGATCCCACGTATGGACTCCGGGGATGCGACCCGTCCCGGACGAATACCCGCGGCAATCAACAACGCAAACTTTAGTAGCAGTTAGAAGGACTAGATCAAAGGTGGGTAAGGGGATAGCTGATGTATGTACGTCATACGAAAAAACGGCTAATCAATAGCGGGGGATAGGGGTAGCAGAGTGGGACGGTCATACGATAACGCACTCACCACACAAGTACAGAAAGTACTAGAGACATAAAAGTAAGCACCAGGATAAAGATAGATGGAAAAACATGAGAGGCAAAACTGAGGCCAGCAGGAAGTAGAGTGGGCTAGACAAGAGTCTAGACGAATGTGACTACAAGAATGTTACAGCTGGGGCGATGCTAAGAAGTGCTATGGAAGTATACGTGACACGTGCATTAAGTCTCCTGAGATATATTGGGTGAGCAACATAAACAGGCGGTTAATGAGACCATAGTTATATATATATGATATAGCGAGTATGAATATTTATAACTATAACGTGAGTATATAATATAGAGGAGTGATATAGTATATATATATAAGTAACGTATATAGTGAGGATGGAGGGAGTATGATCATGTGAGTGGGATAGGCATAATATTATTATATATATATATATATATATATTAAGAGCCCTTTCAATATATATATATATATAGTATAGTAAGATATATATATATATATCTAGTATATATATATATATATATATATAATATATATATATATATATATCAATATATTAATATATATATATTATATAATATATATAGAGAGAGAGAGAGAGAGAGAGAAGAGAGAGAGGAGAAGAGAAGAGAGGAGAGACGGAGAGAGAGAGAGAGAGAGAGAGAGAGCTAAAAGGCTATTATAAGAAAACTTGTACTCATATGCCTCTAAGAAGTTGTGTAGACTATGTAAAACTAATTTTCTAGATATACGAACTTGTGCATCAAACTGTTTTTTATTTTTTAATTTATTTAAATTACAAATAACCAAGCTGAATCGTTCCTTCTAACTGACGGTATTTCTTAACTTAAGCCCAGAGAAGGACGGGGCAGGTCTGACGAACAACACAACTTTGACCTGAGAAGGCAGGGCGCTGCCCCTGCCTTCGAAAATTATATGTTAAATATAATATAAGAGATATTCTCCTTAATTGTTAATGACACAATTAATATAATCACCCCGGTACATATTATTAAAGGGGTGATTAAATTGATAGCGTCATTTTCTTTTCATTCCTTTATTAACTGCCTTTTATTTTGATCCACAGATATAAGTTATAATTCCCGTTTATTTTTATAAAATCAATGGATATATTTTTTAAGCTAATCAGGATAATATTTATTATTCGATTTCATTAAATTAGATATTTTTTTGGAACATTCCATAGGGTGCGGGCGTCGTCCATAAACCATTCTTTTAATTTATATTTTATCAATATCATTCCGGATCAAATTTCTTCATCAATGAAATTTTTACAAAAGATCACTTTAATGGGACTTTTATTACATATCGTTCAAAAAATATCTAATTTAATGGAATGGGATATTAAATATTTATTATGTTGGATTTGTTAATAAAGCAATGTCCGCATCTGTTGATTTTTATAGAAGTGATGATAATCTGAGTGGGACGAAAAGTAAATTTCGGAGTTTATAAGAGGATCAAGGAATGAAAAAGAAAAAGAAGAAAAAGGAAAATAATATAATTAAAAAAAAACTAAAGGATGCGCCAGGACTCTGAAAATTCAAGGCTAAATCATAGTTCCATTAGTGACACACCCAAATCGTTCTGATAACTGGTCAATTAGATATTTTAACAGCGGTGATAATTAAAAAGTAAAAAATACCTAACCCAAGTGAAATGTTTTAATTTTATGATTAAAAATCAAGTCTTGAGAAGGTGCAGCTCAAACTATCAATGTAAGTCGTTATCCATAGAAAACAAAGAGCCCTTTCAAAAATATCACTGCTCATAAAAAAAGGCAATGCTGAAGAGGAGGCCTAGATCGTGGGTTGCTATGAGAGCTTCCAAGAAGAATTCCCCCGCTTAAGGGCGGGAAGGGAAAAGTTTGCATCAAATACCAATCCCAAGGCAGCTGCCTAATCTTCGCCTTCATCTAGAAAGTTCGAACTCAGAGGAAAAAAATAAGTCTGGTGCTGCGCTTAAAAAGATGCCCTTAAGTCACCTAGAAATATCCATAGTACAACGGGAGAAAACCAGCACTCAAAAGACTCGCTCAAGAACTTTAGGATCATCACCCCAACCAAACGAACCCCCAACAACGTTCAAGAGGAAGACTTCATCGCAGTTTGAGGCGGATTCAAAAACCGAAGTATCAGATGTTCGTATAACTTTGAAATAAACAAAAGGTCACTTCCCTTCTAGCTCATCGAGAAAGAAAGGGGGGGGAGAGTCAAAACAATACCGCTACAAGCTTTACCGTCATTCTCGGAATATGATCCCTTAGCTTGGCTACATCTGACAACTACCATGTTCAAGCTTAATGACGTAACGGACCCGAAAGAATAAGTTAGTCTTTTAACGCCCACTCTACTCAGCAGAGTCGTGAATTCAATCGGATTTCCATTTCAAGATAACTATTACTTGAAGCTGATTAGCACCATCGAGCAAGCGTATGCGCCCACTCTGAGGGCACAAATGGAAGAGGTCTTTCAGGGGGTATGCGAAGAGACGAAATACACAGTTCTTATGTAAGCAGAGTGAATGGAGTCTTGGAAATTTTGATCTGCTAATCGAAAGCGACTTAAAATTTATCAGAGAATTGATGCTGTCGCAACTTCCAAATCAAATTAAAATGAGTCTAATGACTTATCAAGGAAATCAAAACCCACATGTCGACGATCCATAGAGATGACATATCTTGTCGTGTGATTAATATGGGACATTTCAGTCTGTAGCCCATAACAGATGTTTAGGTCAAACTATCTATAATATTGCACCTTGAAGAGAGGAAGATAGTGCCGTAAGTAAATGCATACCATTGGGATTGAAAGAAATACGCAGCGACGACACAGAGAGAAGATTTCACCGCACAATCGCAGACATACGAACTCGTTATTCACAAGTGGACAAGGCCCGTCCATTATGTTAAGTCACACAGATGTCACCTTAAGGGAGACGAGAAGACTCACGGATCTGCAGGCAGAGAATCAGAATCAGCTGGCCCCAAAGCATGACGTGAAGTGATGGAAAATTGTGACACGTCTGGCCAAACTCCCCGTAGAGAACATATCGACTACGCAACGAGAAGAGAGATTCGATGCAGATTCTTTCTACTGCGCAGTGGTGCACGCGCATGTGTTAATCAGGCGCGTTTATGTAGAGACGAAGATGTGACAATCGAGCGCGGCGATAGCGATGCCTGCTGATAGGCACATGGCAACACATGAGAGCTCGAGGCAAAGCGTATATACCGAGTAATGGCCTGGAGGATTGGGCGGATAGCCGAGCGGGCAGCATAAGCGATCTGGCATCTGGATGTATTCTAGGTAACGGAGTAGTTATCACGAGCGTAGCGACAGAGGGCGCGGATAGGGACGGACGTAGGCGCGGAGGTCATAGAAAGTGACCAACTACACCGCAGAGAGCGGCACGTGCAGGACTTTTGTTACTTCCCCTGTTTTTCCCGCACCCCGCAAACTCAACCGACACAGCAAGTGCGCCAGTCGGTCAATAACCGAGTAATGGGCGGTTGAAACGAATGATTAGGTCTAAAGGCGGCAGCACGTGATGGACCAATTCATGTTGTCGCGAAGTAGCATACTTCGGTAAGAATGCAAGAAACGTGCGCGCCAAATCTCAGGTAGGTTACTAGGATCTCGTAGGCCTACTTAGCCCTAGCCCATGGACGTTGAAGGGCAATCTTTGAGCCTGAATTAACGGTGAAGGAATTTATGTAACTGAGTCTGGAGAGATACGCGTACAAGAAAATTGGAGTCTAAATAAGCTCTGGTGGCAGAGCGATGCACATCGCTCCGGCGAGGCTTGCATGTCTTGTTGAAGTCCAGCCGAGAGAGCAGGGAGGAGGTCGTGCTGAGCTATCTCATACGATAATTAGGACGTGCGACAACATCTCGCGGTATGAAGACGAAAGTGTGAGGTCACGTGTGGTGGTTGTGATAGGAGAATCGACGGGTTTGACGTCCGAGTGAACGCAGAGGTATGTTATGTAATGCAGGACTGCTTATCAGGATGCGGCGACTCGAGAACGTGCAGGTAGGTGGCGTGAGTGACGATGTGCACATGGCGGCACAGACTACTCTATCGTGGGCTGGCTATCATAGCAGCGCGACCAACCACAGTGAGGTAGGAGGGGCAGCAAGATATGAGCAGTTCAGCGCGTGTGAGTAGCAGCAGGGAGCCGTGTGTGGTCTACGATCGAGAGGCGACTGGCTGACGGTAGAGAATACGATATGCGACGAATAGCGCGATAATAGTCGTTATTGTCGGTCGCTAGTAGTCAGTGCGATGCTAGACTGCTCGAGGATTTCGGGATCGGTATCGATAATCCAATGATGGCTCGCTTGAGAGAGAGATCTGAGAGATCGATAGATAATGTATAGATGGAGAGATGAGATGAGAGGAGACTGAATTGACGAACGATGAGCCGCCGACATAGTAGCGAATCGTGACGTGGGCAGGCGAAGAGAAGATGATTAAGAACTATCAATGGAGGCATTCACAAGAGAGGAAGGGAGTAGTAAGAACAGGCAAGGATGGCTTGTGATGAGAGAAGAGAGAGAGGAGAGAAAGAGAGAGAGGAGAGAGAGAGAGAGAGAAAGGAGAGAGAGAGAGAGGGAGAGAGAGAGAGCTGGGTCAATCTCAACTGAAGAATTAAAAAGGCCAGGCATTTCACCCCCATATTTACGCAAAGTGCGAAAGAGAATAAATAAGGTTGCTTGAAAGCGAAAGTGATTCCGCCGAACAAACTCGAATATGCATTTTCCCATACCCATGTCTGTTTTTTATCCAAGCCAGATGCGGGTTAAGTCAGATTGGGTTGCTTGCATATCCTGAGTTAGTTGAAAATCAAAGGTCGGAATTCTCCCGACCATTTCACCTTGCAAAAAATCTACGGACATTAATTTTTATTGGCAAGGTTGCAAATTCCTTTTCAAGCTGGGATCTTTAATTTATGTTTTATTAATAATATTTCTGTGAATGAAGAATATCAAAAGTAGTTTTTTCACGATCCACCTCTGCCCATGTCGGCCAATTTTAATTAACCCTAATTCAAGAACATACAGAATTCAATAAGTTGCAACAATGTAAAAAGAGATTCAACTAAGACCCAATCTGAACACAAAAATGCATTTGTCTGCTACTGATGCAATAAAAGGAACATATTGCAAAGAACTGTCGTGTACCACTGCAGAATTATAGTGGTAGGAGTTTTAATACTCATTAAAGGCATAAAAAATCCGATTTAAATACTACTGTTGCTGCCGCGGATATAACCAAGAAGAGAGTTATCCAAGATTGCGTATCTCCCAAAAATGATGTTGCTGAAACAGTAGAGGTCTGTTCGATTGATGTTCAATTTTTTGCGCTGCAATGTTGCAGACGAGGCATGCGTTTTGCAACCCTTAACAAACTTATTAAAAAGAAACCTGCTTCAGCAAAGAAAATAATGCGGGAGGCCGAAAGAAAAACGTGCCTTTAACGAAGCTAAATTTGTAATTATGAAATCCACTTTATCTTACCCCAACGAGAAGACAGATTTATGTTTCCACGTGAAAGTAAGTGATGTTGCAATAGCAAACACACTAATGAATGGTGACGGTTCAAATGAAATTTATGCGCTTTTTAGCGCAGTAATAAATGAATCAAGGAAAGAGAACTTAATCAAATTTTAAAAGAATTTTTATGTGTAGCGAAAAGTTTAGAGAAGTATGCCTATTTGGTAGCAAGTAAATAAACTGACGATTTGCACAAGCAACAGTAGCTTGATTACTAATTATAAAAAACGGAATATAAACAATATTTATAATACCCGAGAATTAAGGTTATTGAATCTAACTAGTGGTTTTGATGTAGAGTGGAAGCTTATTGCAAAATGAAAAAGCAAGTTTTTAATTTAGTTAAATGATTTAAAGGAACTTAGACAGTGAAACTACTGAAAATTATAAAACGGATGAGAACAACGCGCTACAGTTGAACTTTCTAAGTGAATTTCTATAGAATCCTCTCCGAGCAATGGCAATCCAGCATCAACAGAAATGGAAACTCGAGCCACGCCCACAATTCCCAAATCCAAAGAGGAAGAGTTAGCAAGGAGCAAAATCAAAATGCTCTCGGGGCGGCCATTTTCTGTTTCGACTCAACGCAATGAAACAAGGAAGAAGAGCGGTTTTGAAATTTCTGAGAATTATTAGGGAGAACGAGATTTCGATTTCGAAAACTTTATTCAGAAAAGAAAATTACATTATTTACATAGTCCAATATTTTACAATTTCATTTTACCAATTAATTATAATAACAGAAATTAATTTCCCTAGTATCTGAAATGGGTCTACTAATTTCAACACAGTGTCGTGTCCTTTGAGACTCGAAATATAATTAATAACAATAAGTATAAAATGATAATATAAACACTGAGAACAAAAATAAATAATAATAATACATAAATATAATAATATAATTATAACTTATAATAAATAATAGCAATAACAATAATATTATAATACAGTATGATATTATTAATAAAACAGATAAAATAGTAATAATAAAATCTGTTATATTACTAGTAATAATAACCATACAATCATTCCATACAGTAATCCAACTCCTTAAAAAAATTTCACAGTACTAAATACGACAATGATAATAAAATAATCAATAATAATAATAATATAATAATAATAATAATAATAATGAATAATAATAATAATATATAAATAATAATAATCAAATGGTAATAATAACATGAACAGTAGTTGAGAAGCCGACTAATCTTTTATGAGTCCGTAGTGGGCCTCCATGAAATGCATTTTTGCCGTTAACATCAATAATACAAACAATAATAATACATATAATAATATAATAATAATAATAATAATACATAAATAATAATAATAATAATATGAATAATAATGGTAATCAATAATAATAATAATAAAATATAATAATCATATAGTAATAAATAATAATAAAATAATAATAATAATAATAATATAAAAGCAACCTCTACAGTTCAGTGTCTTTGTAGACGTTGAAAGTATAATAATATATAATATATAATAATAATAATATAAATAAATATAAAGTATATAATTAAAATTCCAGCCAGTATACTACATAATAATAATAATAATAATAATAAATAAAATAATAATAATAATAATAATAATAATAATAATATTTTTATTATTATTATTATTATTGTTATTCATATTATTATATTCTTATTATTATTATTATTAATAATAATAATAATAATAATAATAATAATAATAATAATAATAATAATAATAATAATAATAATAATAATAATAATAATAATAAATTTAATAACATCGATATTATCAATAAATATAATGGAGAAATTGATTTTCTAGAGTTTCGTGCTGAACAGGATTTTGATGCCTATATTAGGGATCTTTTGCGAATAAATGTTTCTTCATCGCTTGAAGTTTGTCACAAAGAGTTTATATATAGGGATAAGGTGATAACTCTGGCGGTCAATATATCGGCTACAATCGCAAGAATAATCGTTTCTGAGAATCTAATTGACTATATAATTGGAAAATTCATCCCCAAAACCATTTGGGAGTTAAACGAACTTTAACAGTTATCATGGGTGATTTTGTGTAGGAGAATATGCATAGCCGTGTGAAGAAGTATATAAAGCAATGAGACATTTGTTAAAAAAATAAATAAATAAATAAATAAAAAATACAACATAGTGACAAGAATGACAAATCCTGAATTTGGAAGATTTATAGAAGTATCGGAAAAGTTTGAATGTCCTCTTGTAGACCTTGTGAAAATTCCGTATACAGTAAGAGTTACAGGCACTTACTAGTTTTCATAGACAGATTTAGCAAGTACTCGTTTACTCATGCCTTTGAGGAAGCTGCAGTAGAAGCAGCAATACAAATTTTGATAAATCAACTTTTTCCGATATGTGGAGTGATCAAAAGACTGCTTTCAGATCGTTTTGGCAAATTTCTTTCGAAGCTGTTTAATGAAGTGTGTAATATGCTTATTATAGATCACGTAATGACTTCACCGTGCAACGCAAATAACAACGGATTATGTTAAAGACTAAATGGTACTTTAATAATGCGCTTGTGGTGCATGATAAATGACAGTAAAAACAAACGATTGGAATAGCCTGAAATTTTGCCGTGGGCCTTTTACTGCCTGAAAATAAGTCCTATAAATGCCACAGGGGTTACACCAGCTTTGCTGATATTCAGCCAGAATTTGGCTTTGCCAAGTAGTTTTTTGCAAAATGAACCTCTTAATGACCCAGTGAATCACAATGCTTACTTAAAAAAACTGGTCGTTGCTGCCTGCTGTTGCTGTAATGGATCTGTTATATTTCATCTTCACATAGTCGTTATAGGGTAAAACAGCTATATTCTTCATTATTGTGCAATCCACTTGGATATCAAGGGGACTATGACGGGAAAGAGCAATGGTAGGAACACTCCGCCACCTTTTTGCAATAATTTGTTTTTATTTTTTAAGTTTTGTTACTGTACAAGCGAGTTTTTTAATGATTATTCTATGACGACGCAACTTTACCTTCTGAAGTTTATTTAAGGAACATTCCCATTTATAAGATCCAGACAAAACTTCGCACATACTGTACATTGAACAAATTTTTCGTCTTCGCAGGTTAGATTATGTTTTTCCGCAAGTTTCAGTTTTTTAATTTTTTTCATAATTTCATTTGCAACTAAACTAGAGTACTCATTATTCAGTTATGTATACAGTTTCTATTTCGTTAGGTAAGATATTTGTATGCAGTAACACTCTGTGCGTGTTTTTAGGATGAAGTTCACAGACTAAATAAGTTTACTATTTATGCACGCTCTTCCACAACCCACATCACCCTCAATAAAAATCAATAGTTGCACAGATGACATGACATAGCTCAAAGTCTTTCTATAAATATAGGAAGTTAGATAGAAATATGATAGGCTGTAAGTTATACAGCAGAACACTCTCAACAGACAACCCCTTACACCAAACATGCCTTATCTGGGATTGAACGACCGCATGTTGCGACTGAGAACGATATACTCGAAGCTCTACGACTGAGCCATCCTCTATCTCAAAAAAGTTAGATTCAAGAACAGCTTTAAGCGAACGAGCTCCCGTCAAGGCGACATCACCAGGTTTTCACCCTGTTCTTCCCATTTCAATATTTTAAATTATTATACTTGCATAACCGCAATTAATAAGTTGGCAAACAAAGGAACAATAACTGGGAAGATAAAGAAAACATGCCTTATCTGGGATCGAACCACCGCATGTTGCGACTGAGAACGATATACTCGAAGCTCTACCATTGAGCCATCCTGAAACTCAAAAAAGTTTAGATTAAGAACAGTTTAAGCGACGAGCTCCGTCAAGGCGGATATCACCAGGTTTTCACCCTGTACTTCAACTTTCCCATATTTTAAATATTATAATACTATATATATATATACATATTATATATATATATATAATATATATATATATGATATATATTATTATATATATAATATATATATATATATTATTATATATATATATATATATATATATATTATTATTTATGGACCTTTTCAGTGATATATATTATACACATTAACATTATTTCAATGATATAATATACTTAATATAATCTATATATATATATATATATATACTATATATATAATCTATATTTAATATATATATATATTATAATATATATATATATATAATATATAATTAGAGGTTGTTAGCGGATGGGGATTTTTCAACTATCCGCGGATTGCGATGCGAGAAGCGGAATGTTAATTTTTTAGTCTTAGCCCAAGTAATTCATGTATACATATATATGATATATATATATATATATATATATATAATAACTATATATATATAATATAATATATATATAACTATATATATATATTATATTATATATATAATATATATTATATATATAAATATATATATAATATACACTATATACCTGAGTTTACCAGATTACGGACGTGCAACAATCTTTGAAAGCCCACAATAATCTTTCCCAGCCTCTCCCTTTGGAAAAAGGTTATAACTGTAATAATAATTAATCTGAAATGAAAATGATTCAAATTATGTTCAAAGCAAAGCTTCGAGCCCTTCAAGGGAGAGTTTGCTTCTCTTTTCTTCGTAATTGAGATCTGCACCGCTGAAAAGAGGCTCACTAGCTCACTTGTTGAAGGGCTGCTAAGAATTTCCTGCGAGTTCCTGGCAGATGTGGAAAACTTTTACAATTATCCTTCCACACAATGGATCTTTATCCGATTACAAGTTTTCGCTTTTGAATAATCTTCGATCAATGACAGTGTCCTTTGACACCTCTGAATAAGACTTTTCATCGCTGCTAGAAGCTAAAGAATGTTCATGGATTCAAAGAATGGTTTCGGCTAAGACAAATTGGAAATGTCATCTGTTTTTGTATCTTTTCTTTTTAATTGGCTGGTGAAATATTGCCTTTTGCAACATTTTATCATGTGGCATAATTCTATAAATTTTTAACCCTTGTGAAACATCGTGGTTCAAGAATTTTGGTTTGTATCTAGGACAGAAAAGTTGGCTATTTACGCAATTGCATAATCGTTTTTGCAGATTTGAAATCTATTATATATCTCCAGCATGAGTGTTTCTGTCATCTTTGAAAGTCCCTTACTTATAATAGCAGTATTTAGACACAGCTTTCAATCGTTGCAATAACTAGAGGAATTCTCTGAGATAATAGTCTTAGTTACACGGTTTAAGAAGAGTAATGCAATTACCAAAATCGAATTATCATCACCTGTCAGGCCTTTCACCTTTGTCTTTGTTCAAAGCATAAGGGGAGACAGCTTCTTTATCTCCCATTCTCTCAAAGCAGGTTAAATACTATTCTAACGAGTCTGGACATGCTTGCGTTTACAGAACTTGGAACTTTTTAGTCTCATAATCAAAAATGAATACTACCGCTATCCGCTAAAATTCATGCTGATGCGGATAGAGAAAAATGCGATATCCGATACACCTCTAATATATATATATATATATCTATATAATTATTCTATATATATATTATATATATAATATATATATATATATATTATATATATTTATATATATATATATTATAATATATTATATTATATATTAATATATTGCATATATATATATATATATATATATATATATATATATATACTATTATATATATATATATATACTATATATATATAATAGTAATATATATATATATAATATATAATAATATATATATATTATATATATATATATATAATATATATACTTTCAGTAAGTTCCTGCAATGGCTCGATTTCTGGAATCATCCGTGTATTGGCAGCGTTTGATTTTAAACACACTTTGTGCATTTTGCATTCATCAAGCCGTAAACTAATATATATATCTAATATATATATATATATTATAATATATATATATTATATATATTATATATCCAAATACATAAAGGAATTCCATAAATATATAATATAATAGTATCTATATTATAAAAATTTGAATTGTATTAATTTGCAGATGGTATTGTCTTTTTTTGTACTTTTGATTAATCTCTCTCTCTTCTCTCGTCTCTTCTCTCGCTCTCTCCCTCTCTCTCTCTCTCTCTCTCTCTCACCACCACTACACACGACACATTCCACACATACACATACACAACACAGCACAATGGAGACTGCTCTTACTGAACTCTCTAGTGAGTACCTTCTCTTTGATGAGAGATTGTGCAGCTTGTCTTTCACACTTTTTTCGTTTCTTGTTCAACTCTCCTGACCCAGACTTAACAGCCATGCTCATTCTTACATATACTCCACTGGTAAAGTCTGGAACACTTCTCTTCATCTATTCTTTCAACTTCAACTTCCATTCACATTGCGCACTTTCAAACGCCCTTTACCAGGGCATTTCGGCCTTTGATTTGGCTTTCTCCCAAGCCTTTTCCCACCGGAGATTATATATATTATATATATATATATATATATATATATATTATATCATTAAAATACTATATTATACACATATATGTATATAATATATTTATATATATATATATATATAATATGTTATTATATAACAATGGGCGCCGTTATGGGGCAGGTAGGTTCATGGCCCCCTAGGTTTTGAATCTCATGAGAAATTTCCACAATTAATTTTTTTTTAAGTCACATGGCTAAACGATATAATATAGTATATTATATATATATATATATATATATATATATATATATATATATATTATATATATATATATATATATATATAAATATAATATATAACTAATATATACGAAAAAGCTATGTTTTTTTTATCTTTGAGATTTACCTTTAGTGGCGGAAATGTCAGGAGGGCCATGTCTACCTGGCCAGCTTGTCACCGCGCTCATGTATACCTCCATCCATGCCATTCATTGTTGCCCCCCAATCAGAGATCGGTAAACGTTTTGAAAATAATTTCTGATATGTATTGTATTTTTTTTTAAACCAGACATTGACTTAGATGCATAATAGCTTTTATTTGCTCTACATCTTAATAGGAATTATAACCGATGAGATTGAAGGATGTTAATGGGAAAAAAATTTGCAAATAGTCCTGGGAGAGAGGTAACTGCTTGTGTGCTTGAGAAGCGAAAGAAGTAGTGGAGGTGTTAAAAATATTATTATTATTATCTACAAATTAACTTGTGATTGAACAAACTACGAACCCATTTAGTGCTGGTTCTAGTAATGTTGATGATAATTCAAGTGGTATTGAAGCCAATCTTGTTATTGATATTAAATTTAGTAGTGTTGCTACTTGGGATATAGTGTACCAAGAGGAAAATGTCCTGGATATTGGAAATTACATAATTGGAATCAATATTAAAGATTAAAGTTTGACTTAACAAAACCGTACAAACCACCAATTATGTACAATTTTAAAGATGCTAAAGAGGAAAAAACTCCTTTCCTTTATGAATAGCTAGATCTGCACAATTCTTTGGCTAGCGTATTCTAAAATATTGAAAGGATCGTTTTGTAGATTGTGTGGCTTATTTAGACATTCTATCAAAAGAGACATATTTGGGTCCTTTATTGTAAAACCATTTAGAAATATAAAGACATGCATTCATGTGTTAAAGTCCATGCAAATTCAGAATGGCATAAAGATGCCTCAGTTGCAGCACAATCTAATATTATTAAAAGATGTGGTAGCAGCAAGGAATTTTAAAAAACGACATATATACAAATAAGCGTTAGTGTAACATGAGACAATGCAGGTTGCTGAGCTCTTTATTTATTAAAGAAAAAAATAGGCAAAAATTGGGACCAATATTTCTACTTTAATATTTATGTTGCACTTTATGATGTCGCTATTTAGAGGTAGCACATGCAGGTACCGCTCAATTTTTTCGAATTTACTCCAAATTCAGAAGTAAAGCTATACACATCACTATGATTCAGAATGAACTTATTTTAATTTGTGAAAGTTGATATGAAATCAAATTTTGAATGAAGTAAACAATTGTAAATATTTCTCATCTTTTAGCGACGAGGCCAGCAGACATATCCGGAACAGAACAGCTTTCGATTGGTGTTCGCTTCGTTGATGAAGATCTCAACGTACGTGAAGAATTTCTAGGCTTTATTTTCTTAAAAAAATTAAAGCTGAAGATATAGCCAGAGTTATATTGTCTACCACACGAGATATTTACAATTTAAAATGTGTAAGCTTGTTGGACTTGGTTTGATGGGTGCTCCACAATGACTGGCAAAGAAATGGAGTTCAATCAGTTAATAAGAGATCAGTACCTAAAGCCAAATTTTTTTCATTGTTGTTTCTATCGTTTCAATTTAATAATGTCTATGACCTCAATCTGTTCCAGATATTTCGAAACAACTATGGAAATAGTAAATAATTTAAAATTTTTCTCGTGAAAAATGTCTCGGCTGAAATGATTCATGCTAATATAACTATTTGTTATGCGAAGCACGATGGTCTGCCAATCAACTAGGATATTTAAAGAAACATTTTAGCAAATAAATTATCATTAAAAACTTACTCATCTGTCCAGATGTAACGCAAGCCACATGAACTGCAGCATGTCAGCTTTCATAAGCAGCAGGAAGTCCGCATTTCTGTCTGTATTAGATAATTACATACGAACGATAGTCTACCAAGTACAAATCAACTAGGATAATTTAAGAAACATTTTAGCCAAATAAATTATCATTAAAAAACTCTCATACTGATCCAGATGAACCGCAAGCGCACATGAAACCTGCAGCAATGCTCAGCTTTCATCAGCCAAGCAGGAAGTCTGCTTTTCGTCTGTTAATAATCATGAGAAATATAGTTCATATTTGAAGCTATAGGAAATATTCATCAAACTAAAGTAATAATTTTGGATGAGGTTCATTGTACATAGAAAAACTTTAATATTTTAAAAACTGATGAATGAAAATAATGCAGTCTCTTTTTAAACGGATTTTTTTAAAATCTAAGAAATTTTTTGCAAGATTTTTTCATTTCCAAGTGCAAAGTTTTCCAAGGAATTCCAGCTCAGGGACATCAATAAGTTCTGCTGAAGGATGCTTTAAGATTGCAATCTATTTATACTTTTCTGATTTCTCTCATTTCATCTTGAGTTTCAAATATTCGGAACACATATAAATCGACTTCTTGCATTTGCACCCCAGTACATAGAACAAGAAAATTAACCAAATCTGAATATTTAAAAAAAAGTGAACTCATTATAACTGAATATAATTTGACAACCTAATTGGTAAAGCAGAATCTTTGTTTAATTTTTGGAATGATTCAGATAGGAACAAATAGATGAGAAAAATGAGTTACAGCACATTACTCCACAAAATCATTGTACTTTTTCCCAACAGTTCACAAGCTATCAAAGTAATTTCCACACTTCCATAACTACTTGTGCAATTGAAGAGGTCATTTAGTACCTTACAAGCGATGTTAAAACGTGGTAAGGTCAACTATTTCAACAAAGATAAATGGGGCTATGTTAACTAGGCATTCGCGGGGAAAAGTTTCACGTCAAAAACATCACTTGATGAAGATATCATAACTGATTTTAAGAAAGAAAAAAGAAATATTATAATTTCTTATTTTCATGCTAAAAAGGAAAAACTCTTAAATAATATAAGACTTCTTACTAGTATCTCATTTTGAAATAAAACTTTTAGTAGAAATTAATGAAATATTTATAAATATTGACTGATTTAATTAATCATTTATTATTATTCAAGCCTTTTATAACGCACACTATAAGCAATATATATATATATATATATATATATTATATTATCATATATATATATAATATATATATTATATATATATAATATATAATATATATATTATAATTTGTTTTTGTTAATAGTATACCCCATGGTCGGCCCCATGTATATATATATATTTATATATATATATAATATATATATATATAAATATAATTATTATATATATATATTATATATATATATATTATATATTATATATATAATATATAATATACTATAATATATAATATATATTATATTTAATATATATATATATAATAGATATATAAATATATATATATTTTATATTTAATAATATATTATATATTATAATATATATATATATATATATATATTATATTATATATATATTTATATATATATATATACTATATATATAGTAGGGACATGGATATTGCTTTGGGAATTACGTCGTCTTTGAACTTCAAACCCTCATTCAACTTGTATTTATTTAATCCTGGAATCAATCCCCGAATTATGCACTATATTTTCAATGACACTAAAGAAAAGTTTGTTTGATGGAAAATCTACTGATATTTCTGGTCCTTCTTTCACAAGCTCTTTCTACTATATTGCACAAAAAATTTTTATCATCTCTATACTTTGCTATCTTAATTCTCGTTTCTTCGGTATGCTGTGTGAACTAACATTCTCTTCAATGGTGGACTTAAAAACTCTCTCTCTCTCAACACTTTGCTCTTAATTCCACTGTAAACGATTTCGGTACTACTCCTCCTCCTTCTCTACTTCCATCTCTAACTTATTTATACCTAAAATTGCCGTTTCTTCTAAAATGTTATTTCTGCCCTCCCTGAGTTTAACACTAAGATGATGATTGGTGATTATACTTCGCATTCCCTTCCAGCTGGAAGCGAGTGCTCATTCAACTCTTGCCGAAAACGGTGGACTCTTGTCAATCCCCGGACTATCGTCCTAGCGTTTTAATCACTGTTTTTTCAGTTTTTTGAATCTATCCTAGCTTAAAGATTTTAAAACTTCTTAATTCTTCTAATATTATCTTAGATTGCCAGTATGACCTTCGAAATTAGCGCTTTGCTGGTTCTCTTCTCTCCCTTCTTCTGGTTCTTGGTGCTTTTCTCTTTGGCATTTTTGTGATTCTTTTTGCTCTTGCTCTAGAAATTAAGAAAGTTTTTGATAAAGTTTGGCACAAAGCTTGGCTTTCCAAATTCCCTCTTTCTGTATCTCCTTCGCTCTCTAACCTTCTCACTTTAAATCTATTATTAGGGTTCTGCCCAACCTTCAACTCTTTCTGCTTTTCATCATTGACTTTCTATCTGACACTCCATCGCATATTTACACTTCATCACCTATTCGTTTTTACGCTGAGGATTCCAACCTTCATCACTCCTTTCACATTGAAAGGCATCTCATCCGACTTCAAATAGCCGCTGTTTGGAACAGTGCCTTAAAAAATCGAACATCAGATCTTTCTCATATTTAAAATTGGAACATGGAAAATTTGGTTGTTTTTAATGCCTCACAAGCTCAGCTCTTTTATTTATCTAAACCTTCCCTTTTCTTAATATTGAGTTGAAGAACTCTCAAATCGGGAGCCTTCCCCTTTTCTTATATTGATGATGAAAACCCTCAACTCGAGCTTTCCTTTTTCTTAATATTAATATTGAAAACCCTCAACTCGAGCCTTCCCCTTTTCTTAAGGATGTTGAAAACTCTCAGCTCGACCCTTTCCCATTTCTTAATATTGATGTTTAAAGCCCTCAACTAGAGCCTTCCCCTTTTCTTAATTTTGATGTTTTGATGCTACTGAGATATTTAAGTAACTAGTTGAAACCACCACTTTTACAGCCACAACATCTAATTCTCCGTATAAGTCAGGGATACATTCTCAGAGTTCAGAAGGTTACTTGAGGGCTCACTCGAACTCAACAATCTTGCCAACTAGAACGAAAATATGCATTTAACCAGATTATACTTTTATTAGTCATATATTACAGATTTGCCCAAAAACTCATCGAAAACATCTGTACATATCTTAATTAGTCTTGTAAATAGGTCAATAACCTTAACATTTCCCATTTAGATTTTATTAAAATCTCTCTTTAAAGACATGTCATGTTACAATATTTGATAGTCAGCTTAATTGGTAAGATTTATTCAGTGTATATAATGCTATTTCTAGGAGAGCAAACGTTCACAAAAATACACTAGGACATCCTGTCCATCTAAATTTCATAGTATTTATGATTGTCTGTATTTTGTTCTTATGCTCTTATGACTGTTGTGTCTCTATTTGCGTTTCTACTTTGTTTTGTGTTTTGTACTCATCATCACAGTTGTCAGTTTTCCGTGCAAGGAACGAGAAGGTGGTTAATAATGATAAATTAGTGCATATTATATAAGATTGTGTATTAGTAAGTTAAATTGGTTTGTACGAATACATAATTTCTCTTAGTAGCACATATATAATGTGTATAACTTTTACAATGAGGGGTTAAATTTAAATAATAATGAGATAAGTCAAATTGCAATTCAGCGCTGTCACTTTACAATAATGCAGTCTAAGGTCGTATTCTTGATTTTGCTAATGATAAATAGACAGAATTTCTCTTTCGCGATCGCAACATTGCAATTGGTCGGCACTGTAAACGAATCAGAAGAATGTTACAGAGGCTTATTTACTTGTCTTGATGCTTTCCACCTGGACAGGTGAGTAAGGATAGATAAATATAAGCGCGTACGTGTGTTGAATGTTGTGAAAGTTACTCGAGTTATCATTAGAGAATGTTGGAATATATTGACTCCAACTAAACCTAGATCGACATTTTGTAAACAATCAATTCGAATATTAACAAAATTCCAGGTGAGACAATAATTTTTATATAGATAAGAAATTGGTTTTTCTTTAAGTATTAAATCAAGAATCTACATTTTACTATACAGCGGTGTCAGAAACAAAGAAATTGTGTTACATGGTCTTTATATGTAATATAGTTATCGATATTCCAGAAAAGCTGTGAAGTATATACAATATGCATGTAGATATTAATAATAGACCGTTGTGCAAAAGAATCTTAGTAGAGTTCATGATAGATGAAAAATCACGTAAAAAATTGTAAAGCGCCGCTTTCTAAATAACTCTGTATCAATAGAGGTATTCTCATGCAATGTCAAATTTATTAGTTAGTTTGTTTTTCACAGGTAATGGTAGATAAAACGTATTACAATCACATTTCTCATTCATTAATAGATTTCACATAAGTTTCAAGCTTACAGGGGCTTAAAATCGATCTCAAGAAAAATTATAGAAATAGACCGCATTGAAGAGTTTAGTAAATCTGCAGCCATTTGGAGAGTCATATTATACAGGAATAGCAATAATATTATATTTATTATCATTCATTTATAGCAATACTAGAGCATAATATTTCATATAAGCTTTTAGGATCAAGTAGGCAAAATGATTCTACATCCATAAGACATATGGTTGGGTAAAAATTATCAGCGTTCTGTGATTAGAATTAACATCGAATAAATATAGAAGTTGATTAATAATGACCATATGTTATTACTTCTCATTCATCAAGCTACTAGACGGATAGAAACGTATTAGGCTACTGAAAAAATTAAAATTAGTATTAGACGGTGATTGTTAAAATGGTTAATTTTATCAAGATCAAGACCACAAAACGGTCAAGTGAAATTTTCAGCTTATGTAAGATATATTGA
Organism: Trachelipus rathkii; assembly: GCA_015478945.1. Lineage (NCBI taxonomy): Eukaryota > Metazoa > Arthropoda > Malacostraca > Isopoda > Trachelipodidae > Trachelipus > Trachelipus rathkii. Next base: position 20,748 of record JABUQX010025823.1, read on the forward strand.
GGAACTCTCATGAAACTTTAATTGTTAGCAGACTGAAGATGAATGGTTATTTCTACGTAGGAAAGGTATGCTTGGCGAAATGATTTTAATTCGAAATAATTATAGTTAAAGCTAAATTATGTTTTTATCATCTTGATACATATCACTCTCTCAATTACAGACTATAATTAATAAAGAATCGATTGTTTAGGATGGAAAAAATGGCATCCTTTCTCACTGATTAATATTTTATTACTTGGATGATGTCAATCTTACAATGCAGGTGCCAGTGTAACGATGTTTCAAAGTCAAAGTAAAATGAATTTCACTTCAAGTAAAACTAAAAACATTGGTGGTGAATTTTATTGCTAAGGGTGTAATAGTTGAATGTATTGAAAAGCTGAATGCGACAGTTTTTCTATAACATGAAATTTCCTATAAGGCTAAGAAACAATAATATATAATTTTTCACATAACATAATTTGGTCATGATGTTATATGAAAAAAACTCTAATAAAAGAGAAATAATTGTTAAGAAAATAAATAACTGGTAGAAAATCATTTGTGGTAGTAGTTAAATTTATTTATACAAATCTTAAATGGTGACTAAGTTTAAAGTGAGAACAGCAAATTGACATTGCAACGGACTCAACATTAAAATTAAAATTATAAGAAGTGGAACTTGCAATATTTGAATCGAATTATTTAATGGAATACGCTGATTAATAAGCTCACAAGCTTTGTAATACTAAGTAATATATACGGTTTCCAACGCATATTATTTGTAGAATCCAGAACTTTTTCACACTGTATGCAAAAAAAAACATAATTTAGAAATAGAATAATATACGAAGATGACTTACGTCACTTACAAGGTACAACGTCTATAATTCGCACACACGAATAGGATATCTCATGTACCAAGTCAGCTAGGCTACAACCTAAAGGTCATTAAAGAGTGAATTTTTTATACGATATATATCATATATAGTATAATATTATATAAGAGATGATTAAATATATAGTATAATAATATATAATAATTATTATATAAATATATATCTACTATATATATTTAATATATATATATATATATGTGGTTAGATGTGTGTAGATGTTAGTAGTAGTTAGTGTTAGATGTTTAGTTATGATATATATATATAAATATATATATATATTAGAGTAATAGCATATGTAATAATGTAATATGAAATAGTAATCAATAATAGATAACATAGTATTTATGAAATGACAGAGTAAGTAAAATAGTAGAGGATAGACAGTATACGATGAGAGATAGTAAGAAGGCAGAGAAGGATAGAGTAAGAGATGGTATATAGAGAATAGGGATATAGAGAGTAATAAAGTAGATAGGGTAGGCTGATAAGATAGCAATAATGATAAGTAGAGGCAATATATACATATATAATGGAAGTAAGTAGCAATAAATAGTATGGAAGCCTAATAATAGAGGAGCAGTAGATATAAGAGACGTATAAAGGGAAGGTGGAGAGAGGGGACGGAGGAGCAGAGAAGATGTATAGATGAAGAGTAAGATTATTGAATTGAAAAGTGATTAGTTTGAGTATGCGCAAGAGGAAGTTTTTACTTTAACGCGAAAGTGAGGTTCTCAATGTGTGTGCGAATAGTTATAGGGAACCGAGTGCGTTTAGGAATAAAACGAAGAGTTCCCAGTCCACCGATGAAGAACTGTGAATACCTTCAATAATACTTGAACAAGTATAGCAAAACAGGGAGAAAACTTCCAACACCGAATGATGGGCACGTAACCGCTGAAAGAAGAAATCAACCAAAACAGATCTCACTGACATATACATTTCTTCTCGGCGCCAATGGATTCCTCTGATGTGGACCGAACACCGGGACCTCGTGATATTCAGAGAGATTGATCTACCATCAGGACTAACGCTCGCCAATATATAGTTACATATGAAAAGCATCAAAAATATCCTAATTCTCATATAGATTCAAAACGTTTTAATAATACTGCAGAAGAAAGCGCAAATCCGGGACGAATTTACACGCGCACATTGAGAATTCGCAATCACACGCCATTCCCTCTCAACATTCATCATATTCGTAATTTCCCGACTCTTTACATAAAGGATGATAGATCTGAAGCTCACGCAAAGAGTCTCCAAAACGACGGCTAGGCAACTTTAGCCATAATCCAGATCGGTAGACCAAGGGAAAAACTAAACAACGCACTACATCTCACTGAAATCTGATAACTTATCAATCATGGACAACCAAAGGAACACCTATAGCTGCCCAGATATGAAATGGCAAAGCACAATATTATCCGTTAAGCACCCAAACCTACTCTACTTGCATTTATCCCCATCATATAACACAGATATATGTTCCAAAAACACTTATTCTGACAATAATGTTCGGTAAAGTGTGCCCGTGATAGAAGAGAAGAATAGGGTCAAGTAGATATATTAACCCTTGCTCGCTAAATAGGAGTCAGCTCTTTAAGAGGACAATTGAAATAATTTGTTCGACCTTCCTTCCCAAACAGCACCACAGTATCCTTGCAAAACACTATTCCAATATTCCAACAAACTACTACGTAAATAATAGAAAATAGTATACGCAAACTTCAAAACACACGACACGCTAAGCAATTAGGATCATGATTGTGAATGATGGACATCATCCTCCATGATTGTTGGCTCTGAATTCAGAAATGACAGTATTTGACCTATCTAAAATCTATAGATACACTTTCCCAGATTACTGAACGCACTCGGTATATGATATATCGTTCTTAACGATCCACGAAAAAACAATACCTGGACGCGTCACGCTGCTATATCATTACATTGAAAATATCTTTCAACATAGTCCTGGTCTTTAATATATCCCTCCACCTGGATAATAGCAATTATCATATCCAAATTAAAACAAAAGACAAAGCTCCCTTTTCATACCGGATCAGAGCCTCGTCTTATTACAGAACTTATCTGACATACCAACTTTGAAAAAAGTTCTTAATTAATTACCGCTCTCCATCGCTTCCTCCTATGATGCACCACTAATAATTTAGAGACAATATTACACAACTCACCTTAATGAACAAGATCACAAACACCAAAATTTTCACTAATCTTTCTTATGTGCATCCAAAAACTTATGGACTTATATAAAAATAATGCCACAGCTTATCTCTTAAAGAATTACAAACAAGTCCATAACAAAATTATACTCAAAAAGAGGTCAACGAGTATAAATCGCACGATATTAAAAACTAGAAATAACACATCACCACTAGAACAATAACATTCACCATAGTCATTAAATGTACATTTGTAAGCCTTAAGAAAAGAGAGAAATACCTAGCATGAAAACACAGCATTGTTTACAAAAGACATTTCTAAGATTCACATACTTCCATACAACTAAATATAATACATAAAAAATAAATTATCTAATTTTTATATCATGATATTCTCCACCAGCATTATAATTCAGCAACATCAAATCTCTAAAACTGTAAAGCTAAGAAATTGAGTCACTCAGAGAGCTCACCTAACTCCAATATCACTGCTTTAATATCTTAACCGCCGATTCACTCTACATCTACCAAAACTTCCTATTCAAATTATAACACTCTGCGGATGAAACATAAACTATTTACTATATATATCTATACATTCTACAGAACACGATGACCTACAAAAACTTCTTCATATTATACACATCAAAATCACTAGAAATTTTGAATCTACCATTTCAGCAGAATTAGTTCGGCCTCTGACAAAGAAATCATCAATAACCTTGAAATTCACACCAGATCAAAGTAAATACACTCATCAATCTCATTCATAAGAGAAGTTCCTTCGTAATATTTAGATCTCCCACCTTAAAACCAAAGACACCTAAAAACTACTCGAAATGCATATATTGCAATCAACAAATACATTTACACTTTACAATCTCAACATTCAAATATCTATAAAGATACAGAGCAATAATAATAAAAAAGTTTAAAATGTTTCAGAAATGTTTTTCTGGAATACTTCACACGAGAAAATACAAAACACAATCTGTTAAAATAATTAATTTATACAAACAATTCTCAGAACTACAATTCAATATGGAATTAACAGTCGGGATCTCTCCTAACCTTCAATCATATCATAAACTGAGTTTATATTGTAACAAATTAGGGAGTAATTAACAAAAATTCTACTTACTATAGAACACACAGTAATCACATGTGGTTAGTCTATATAAAACTCACAGCTATAAAAAATAACACATCTTGCAATGAAGAAGCAAAAGTTTCTTTCATCTTCAGGATCATTAGCCATATGGATAAGAACACAATTCTGCTGCTAAGATACACTCTGTTGTACGTCGATAACGCACATCCATAACTCATAGAAAAACACTACCTATGCATCGTGCTAAGACTACCCTCCTTCTTCCGTTTGCCGCTTTATTAACGGCGAAACTCCGCAAATATTGCAATTCCTGATCAAATCACCCTTTCATACCACTTTTAAAGAAGATACTGGACGCTAACTGCTACTCATATACACACTAATACCCTCTTAGACCTACTTTATGAACATTTTGGGCAGGTTACGGAGCGTAAACGGTCTTTTAATTCCAATTGTTTTTTACATTTATTTTAATTTATTACTTTATTTTTTAACTTATTTCGTTTATTTAATTTATATTTTCGCCTGTACGAAGAGCACTTCTTTTCAAATTTTGAAGAAATTTCGTTCTCTCTCTCGTCTCTTTTCTCTTCTCCTTCCTCTCTCTTTTTCTCTCTCTCTTGCTTCTCCTCTCTCCCTCTCATATATAATATATTATAAATATATATTAATATTATGATATATATATATATATATATATATATATATATAACTATATATATATATATATATTATATATATATAGGTTATATATATATATATATTTATTATATATATAATATACTTTTATATAACATATACATTATATATATATAATAATAATACTATAATATTATCCACTATTATGATATATATATATTATATATATATATTATATATATCTTATATATAATATATATATAATATATATATATATACCTTATATATCTATCTTATCTATCTAATCTATCTATCTTATCTATCTATTATCGCATCACTCTCACTTTCCTCAAATTATCCTTCCCACACTCATTCCCAAAAAAATACACTCATCTCCCTCAACGAACATGACTTTGTAAAATCAAACACTTTGACTCTAAGCATATTTCATAGATTCCCTAGGCCTCATCTAACACCAGTCTATATCATGGCAATAAACTCTTAATAGATTATTATTCCTTCATTCGCTAGTAATTTTCATCACTATACATAAGTCTGACTGATCAATATTAGCATCACCTCACTATCCTGCTAATGCTGCTGCCTTCCCGTCTACCTTTACCGCTTCACTACTACGATATTCTCGTATCATATAATTTTCTCATCACTCCCTCGAGTAGAATTCTGAAGCTTCAGCTCGGTAGGAGGTTGCCTAGAGAATTTCTGAGAATAAATGGCATGTGAATTACTCCATCCAAATAAAGGTACGCACCATAGAGGCAATAGCTATATATAATTAAATACGTATAAATATATTATAATAATCTTAATATATTAATATATAATTAAATATATTATATATATACATATAATATTATATATCAATGTGTTTTTATGTATATATCTATCTATTAAATACATTAAATCGTTTATTATTGTTTATATCATATATATTATGACTATTGGTGAGTTTATTGCACTTAGACTTATTACAGTTTATCCTTATTTTAACTCAATTATTGCTCACTCTATATAAACAATGATTGAAAGTAATTATTATACTAATTATACCGTATATCTCAATAATAATAATTTGATTTATTTGTAATTCAATAACTCATTACCCACTGCTTTCCCCAGAGACTGGGGGTAGGTCGGCGCAGCACACACTGCCATAACTGGAACAAGAAACAAATACGAGTAAAAAGGAATATGAGGTATTCGAAAGGATACTCCTCAAGCCAATGCCCGTCCCCGTCTATATCAACGGGAAGTAAGAAATTCGCTTTCTCAAAAGTACAGAACAAATCCACCCTAAGGTTTCACGGACTTCCGAACGGACAATCACTGGCCATCTCGTCAATAGAAGCGGATATATAGACCCTGTGCTATCCACAGGTATGGATCTCCTCTCACACGTACCCACCATCACAAAGAAATTACGACATTTACTACACTATTAAAAAGCACCATCTATATTCTACGCCATCTGCAATGCTCCGACATCTTCTCTCTCCTCCAAGCACCTCTCCTTCTCTAACTGCACTTAAATTACTTTTTCTTCTCTCTACCTGCACTGTGGCTCCTGAAATGGTTGGAACAACAATGAAACCATCAACCGTGGGGGCGCACCACTATATTATGCCGGGTAAGACGACAAAAACACAACCTATGCATCATACCAGTTCCTCTCCTTCAACTGCACAAAAACCATCCTCTAACTGAGACCTTTCATTCATTCTCTTACAGTTTACTTCTTTAGTGTCAGTCAATGCATCATCAATATAATTCTTTATGTGTTGTTTTTTATATGTGTTTTTCTTCATATTATGATTTTATTTCTTTCTAGCTTAATATCTCTCTTTTATTTCGTTAATAATTGGTCATCTGTATTATCATATTTTAAGTTCTTACAGTATAGATCGCATCTATCAGGGTTACCATCATGGACTTACCAAGAGCGATAAGTTTATCCAACTCTATACTGAACCAGTCCTAACAAAGAAGACAAACCCTACATGTCGAAGGACCATGCGCGGTCTCAGGATTATGTAGTCGCGTTGGAATCGTGTTGCACCCAAAAGGATTGTCAATATTGGACTCAGAACTCAGCTTGCCGCTCATAATTCCGACATGTGCAGCGGGACTATGGGTGGGTGTACGATTAAATATAACCACACATGCTGGAAGAAAAATTCCAAATCATCCGCTTACTATGCATTTAAACTTCAATCAATATCAAATATTTAAACTCAACCCTTTGTATTCAGGGCTCGTAGCTTACAGTCATACCAGAGCAAGTCCAGCCAGAGCTTGCACATCACTACGAGCACTGGAGAAGGGATCATCGGCGTTTGTTAGCTCACGTCTCAATCTCACATAGTAGACACGTAAGTCTTAATATGATTAAATTGGCAGTGATTGTAGTTAAAATCATTCACACCACGCAGACTCAGGCAGAAGATTGGACCAGATCGGTATATATAACCTCCTGCCCCAAAAGTCACAACCCATGTTAGGTGCCGACGCGAGTAGCAAAGTACAGTCGAAGAGCACCCGCTCTCAGCGATACCAAGATACGCGCTATCGGAGCGTTCGCACTACAGATATTTAAAAACACTATCCAATCCGCATATATAGAAATAAAACGCGCATAGCTCGTCCGCACAAATCATCTTTCGCATTTTCCATCAAATTCAAACACCTTCCCCTAACCTACTTTAATTCTTTTCATAACCTTTCCCCATAAAAATATATATATTTATATAGTATATATAATGATATATATTATATATTATAGTATAGTATATTTAATATATAATATATTATATATACTAGTAGTATATATATATATATAATATTATATTATTTATATAATATATTATTAGTATTTAGGGCCAGCGTCTGGATGAGACCGTGCATATGTTTTTAAAAACATATTAATGCATACTGTTAAACGGCAACTACAATCTGCTGGAATGCAGGTCCGCAATTTTTAGCTCTCGTACTACATTGTTGCAAATAAAAACCCGAAAAAAAAAAACAAGAAAAATCTCAAGGAGCGGTCTTAAAAGAGATAGCCTTAAGGGATGCTACAGCGAGATAAGGGTAATCATTTTTTGGATTCCCCTGGTGGAAACATTTCGCGAAGACTAGAGATAAGGTAAATTTCCCTAAAAAAAAAAACCCAAATAAATTATTAGTTAATCAGATTAGTCTACATATTGGGCAACTATGATGCGATAAGCGGCCTAATTTAGAGACCCTTTTGATTTGGGGTTACCTCTTCTCGTTAATAAATAGAATATAAAGGAAGCACTTTAATGCTTCTATTACACATTATTATCGCATCTTTATGCCACACCGGCAAGTGGGGAGGCCACGCGGGCACAAGAGTACAGGGTGCAGGGTCTGGAACTAGAGAGAAGCGAGAGGAACATAGTGTTGTGTTGTATTCGATTGCTCGAATCCCGTTAAGAGAGGCGGAAGGTCTTCCGTGATACTTTGGCCAAATCCACACGCATTAGGAGGACCCGCGTGCTTTCTCGAGACCCCGTCCGGCGTGGGGGGGAATCGTAGATCCTACATCCCAGTAGTGTTCCTCGGACCGGCCGAGCAGAGTACCCCGACTACATGCCATGACAGGTGCGCGCTAATAACACTTCGGTAATATTCTCGTTAAGTAAAAAAAAGAAAAAGGCGATAAGACGGGTGATGTCAATCAATCACGACACACGTCTGATGTTCTATTAGATATAACAGTCGTAGTGGTTCACCTGCGCGCAATACACATAGGTTCGAACCTAGAAGCTGATGAAGGCTTACTTGAGTAAGATACGATATTAACCTTTATAATTATTAAATATATTTTTTTTTTAATTATTTGAGTGAGGTGTTTTTTTAGTACCAACTTGGTTGCCATATTGTGAAACGTGTTTACGCCCTTGGATTCCAAAAATGGTTTCTCTTTTCGCTGCCATGCTATCAATGGTCGGAGGTTAGCATTAAATATATATATATACTCGTGTATAACCTGGATATGATCTGAACAGAGGATGAAGAGGTAACAGAACACAAGAAAAGGTCTATCTCACCTGATTGAGCTAGTATATTATAAGCGTAGGTAGGTAACTAGAAAAAAAGTTCATTACTAAGTAAGCGTATATCTAATACAGAACTGCCCCAAGCTTCCTTATTACGAGGGTGAGTAATATCCTAATATATATATTGTATAGGGCCCTTTATAGCAACCGGGTTTCGGGTGAATCGTTGAGGTTTCGAAAGCTACAATTTTTTTAGTTTTATATGTTTGAGTTGTACAACCCTAATATGTTATTCATTTTATTACAATATTAAGACAAAGACAAGTGATTGATAGTTTATCTAAATTCATAAATGTTTTCTTTTATTTCCTATAGTATTAAGGTGAGGATATGCATTTTTAAGTTAGCCGCTCTTTACTGCTAGAGAGAACCGCCATTATAGTTTTTTTAAGATACATATGGCGGTTAATCGGGAGGCTGACCTATATATATACAGAGAAGGGATTGGAGCAAAAGCCAGTGATAGTATCTTATATAAGGGTAAGAGGGAGATAAAGGGGAACTGTATGAAATTATTATGGGGAATTAGTTTATTCATGTTTTATGGAAAATGTGCTGTTATTTGTTGAAGATGTCGTCAGAGAGATGAAGGACTGATTGGGTGAAGAACAAGGGATTTAGGGAAGTGGCCCGAGGATGTGTGGATCATATCTTTTCTTTGAAACAGATACCTCACCTTTGGTGAAGGAGAGAAGTAAGAATAGAATTTGTATTTAGGTTTATGGATTTGCACACGCAGGCTCTTATAGGATGATTAATATTGAAACTCTATGGAGGTGTTAGTGATATCATATGGTAGATTTGGTGGTAGGTCTTCTGAAGGAATCAAAGCGTTAGTATAGAGGGGTGGAGGCGTGTGTGAATAAATGGTGATCAAAAGTTATTGGTTTTAAGTTATTATAGCTGAAGTCAGACATGAATGCTTCATGTTTCCCTCTTTATTTCAATTTGTATATGGATGGGTTATGAAAGAGATAGAGGTGGGGGTGGCAGGAAATGGTGTTAGAATGATGGAGAATGGAGATGAGTGGAGGGTGGCCTACTATTACATATGCGGATGATTTGGTTTTTGTGTGATGAATCTGAAGAGAGTTTCAGAGGATTGGTAGAGAAATTTGCAGAAGGTGTAAAAGGAAGGGTTTGAACAGTGAAACGCTAAGAGAAGATAAACAAGCGTATGGTGATAATGAGTGGGCTAGTCCCTCAGTGGAAGTTATGTTAGACTGGTGAGCAGCGTGGGAACAACGTAGTACGGCAGTTTAATATTTACGGGTATATATGTGGACTGAGAGAGGAACGGATGATGCAATGCAGAGTGTAGTTAGGAAAATTGTGAATGGCCGGAAGGGCCTGGTGCTATTTAAATATTGGTGATGTAAGGGCTAGGTCTTGATGTGCCGCTAGTGTCTTACATGGATAAGGGGTACTGTGGTGATTAACCATACTGTTGTTATCTTCGTAATACGTAGTGGAGACTATGGGTCTGGAATAAGAAAGTATGGATCTAAGGAAAAATCTGTTTCAGATGGACAATCTTGCGCGCACGGTTGCTTAGGTGTGTAGAGATATTGTATAATTGAGAATGAACGTATTAGAGAGTGTGTGTGAAAGAAGCGGATAAGAAGAGATAGAATAAAGAAGTATGATTGAGATGTGTTTGCGCTCTGTGGAAAGGATGAATGAATTATGTCAGGGTTGGTTAGCGAATGACATAGAATTGGACGAGTTGTGTTGGGTAAGAACGACACGGGCTGGAAGAAGGCACGAAGAAAACGTGGGGGATTAGAAGTGCGAGTAAACGAAAATTTTCTTTAGAAGGAAGAAATGATGAGTTTGAGGTCACAGAAGGGCGAGAGATAAAGGGTGCATTAAAGTAGGAGTAGTTGAATAGAAAGGGTTATTCCGAGTTGAGAGGGATGGGTGAAATGAATGTGTGGGTGGTCAGAGGTAGGACTCGAATCCTCTCACACTGAGGAGTTTAGAATATAGTGAGGTGTATGCACGATCTCAGGTATGCTTTAGTGAGAAGAGCTATTAGGGCGGAATTGTGTCCTGTAGATGATGCTCGCACTCGTAGTTTTTGAGAACTAGTGATAATTTAAAAGCATAGAGGGAGAAGTCGGAAAGGCACTGCGAGTGGTGGGCACTTTTGGTCAAAATATTCTCGCAAGTGGTGACTTTCTTATTCGAATGCCTTATCATCCGCACCTTACTTCCCAGTCAGGAATCTATATGGAATGTTAAAGGAAGCTAATAAGATAACTATAATAGTAAGTAATGGTATAGAATAGTGAGTACCCTCAAAATATATATATACCTCATATATATATATATAACTAGTGATACTAATGATATTAGTATATATATCACGGATATTTATACATATTGTAGCTAGTTTGATAAGAATAGTATATACTAGACATAAGATATTTTAGATATTCATATATAGTTACAATAAAAGTAGAAAGGATAAGGATCATCACTCTCACAATTAAGAGTAGTGAAATATAGGAAGCTTATGTGAAAGATGAACGTCATGTGACTAGTGCGTGCCTATATATATATATCTATTACGATATATTATATATATAATCATACTCATCATATACGTATTTTCAATAGAGATATTAATATATATACTATAACTATATAAATAAAATATAACATATAAAATCAATATAATATAATATATAAATGCTTATTGGGGTGGATATATGTCATAAGTATTACGGCATACCTATAAATATCAACCAAATGGTTAACCAATGGGTAAATGCCAATGAGGACAGTCCTGTTTCCACCACAACAAGTTCTCTATCACACTAATCACGGAGTGGGGCCAACCTACAACAACTAGCCACCCCACAACTCTTCAATCTTCATGAATAAATCTTCTATTCACTAAACAAAAACCAAAATATGGAGTAACACTGGAACTCACAAAACACAATAGAAAACATTACAACATTGGCAAACAGGAAATTAAACATTCTAAGACCATACAGCATTGATCAACGCAAACAATAACAGCAGATTATGTCTACATCGCATATAATAACACTTTATAAGCTCATCAGCTGGACATTAACCGGCTTGACGCACTATGGAACATTTTAACCTTGGGAAAACAATGAGAATTCAAAACGCAAAACAAGGCTACGTCTGAATGTAACACAGGACCTATAGTGACGCTTATCAAAACGCTCAACAACATTACCGTAGAAACTCAAAGAAACTAGCCGATAGCCAACACGTAGAAATGATAGGTCACCAGCACTCATTTTACGATTATCAGCACACGACACCCACCAATGACTCGCTGATACACAACGCACTTTCAACCCCACTCCACCACAAACGCTAAAACAACCTCCATCTTCCCAAGCCTTAATCTACAAACAAAATCTAGTAAACATCCACACCCACCACAAAACAAAACGCTCATATACCAACAAATACAACATCTCACCTAACCGACCAATAGTGTAAGAATTCGACACAAAGCAATCTATCCTGACAATGCTCAGGAGCAAGAATGCATCCGAATTTATAACTCAGCTCTGTGCAATGACGAATTAACCACCCGCAGTCATCTTAGAAAAAGATTAAGATTCAGGTGTCAACCATCCGCAAAAGATGCAATTCTTTCAAAAAAATAGATTCGACAATTAACACACACTACATCAAAGATCTGACTCACAATAGCAACCGAGCACCCGGAAATTGTAGATCTCTTCTATCCTCGCAGTATATACTCCCTCTACATCAGTCATGCCGAAAACATGTGGAATTTCACCTTAAGTCGCAGACTAGAGAGAATGGGATGATTACGGCAAGGTGGAACGGAGTACCAAGATCTTAGTTAGTGAGAGTTGGACGCACTCTAAGATTGAGGGCTGGATCAGAGGGTGCAAAAAAAGGGTAAAAGAGATTAAGGGCTATTTATAATTATAGATATATACCTGAGTATATGCGATTATTAACGCTTAGAATAAAACCCGGCTATCGGTAATATAGAGCGGGGTATATATACTTATACCTTTGTTCTGAGATATAAAAGGGTTATGTTAGACTCACATGTGCGTGCTTTACCCAAAAGATACTGTATACTGAGTAGGGAAAACGTGCTTAATCAAGTATGTTATAGAGACATAGGATATAGTTGGTAAATGACACGGAGTGGGCGTGAGGGATTAGAGTCACGGAAAGTCAAATATATATATATATTATACTTTATATATATACTATAATCACTTATATAAATGATACCTATCAGCTCATTGTTGGCGTACCTTGAAAGGTTTAAATGGGTAGCAGCTATGCATTACATATATATTATATATATATATATATAATATATATATATATATATATATATATATATATATTATATATACTTATATATTATAATATATTAATATATATATTTAATATATATAATTATATATATATATATATGATATATAATATATATCTTATATTATATATTATATATTATACCCTAATATCATAATCATACCTATATATACCTATATCTAATAAATCATCGGTGAGTAAGTAGAATGTGCCTATACTATATATATCATATAGCTCAACACCTGACCTTCTCACTAACAGTTCGTATATATATACCGAACTATTCCTTGCCCTTTGGATGTTATATAGAGGATAAATTTCAGGATGTCAAGAACAATGATAGGATCCTTCTAAGATTTTTTAAAATTGACAAGTTGTGTGCCCCCTGATACGTCATAAGACTTTTAAAAAAAGCTGTAAATCTACTATCAATACTAAAAGGGCGGACGGTGAGGAAAATAATATCCTTTGACGAACTATTTTTAATTATATACAAGTAAAATCCTGAGTACGACTTTTAAGTAACTATACGAGAAGAAGGCAGGACAGGACAAGGAACGCCTATGTAATTCCGTCCAAAAGGTTTGAGTTAAAATCGCGACGGATTGGATCAAAAAGATATAAAGGAGGAAGACTGCTTCCGCAACACATTGGTCTTCCCTTCAAAATGATTTTGTCTCAGAGAGGAAATAATTTGGAAGAATTAACTAGCAAACAGAACTAATCAGATTATATTATATAATATATATATCTATACTAGTATATATATATATAAGATAGACTGAAATAAGAAATGATAGAATGGAAAGACAGAATTTAACTACGAAGTATTGTTAGATAATATAAGATGTTTTTTTTCTTGGCATAACTAAAGATAGTATACCAGAATAAAAAGTAATTTAGAGAGAGCAGAGAGAGAGTAGTGAAGTAGAGGCGAAGAGCTTAAAAAAATATTTTTCAAAATTATTTCGTACATTTACCTGGTGGAGAACGCACCGAAAGTCTCGAGTAACCCACGAAATGTGCGATAATAGTTGTTTCACTGCGTACAAGCCAGGTATTGACGCTTGGCTTTTCCTAATTGATAGTTTGTTGAATAACTAAAAGATTACATACGCCATAGCTTTGACTATTTCTCTATGCACACAAGGATAGTGTATGGAAATGAGAATTAAGATTATTAAGGCTAATTGTTATCATATAAAGTATTGCTGTTATACATGTTTATGTTATAATGCAGTTTTTTTATGTCACTTTCAAATAAAGTGTTTCCATTTCAGCATCCTGTGCTACTTCTTCAATGATTTATTTTAAAATAAACTCAAAAATATTGGTAGGAGCTACCTACCCGGCCTCCCCTATTAATTTTGCCGAGTAGTATATATATATATATTATACTACTATTTATAGCATATTATATATATAACGATTATCTATTTATATAATATCGCATGATATATAATCGAATAAAATTTATATATATAAATTATATAGTTACTTATCAACTTGTTGAAGTTAGATATAAATGGTTAAGCAAAATACAAATATATATAAAACTAGTAACGAAATATAAATTTTATTTTTCCATATAGTAATTAATTGGCTTTTCATATTGATAATGTTAATCGGTGTATTTTTTACTCAATGATTTTGCTGCATAACAAACTATACTGCATTAGATTAGAATAAAAATAAATGGAACAACGATAAAGAGAATATACCCACCGAAAGTGCCAGGTATCGTAAAATGGCAATAATAAAGGCTCACAGTTTACAGTTACTTGGTTGAAACGAGGGGACGACATCGGAGGGGCCCTCTCTGGGCATTCGTGATGCGATCAATTAAATAAATCATAGCTTATGCGAATATACTATGGTCTATTATAGTGCAATAAATCAAAGATTCAATAAGATTAGATCTCAGCGCTTAGGAAAGAGCGTTTATTATATCATATTTTAAAATATTCAATTACATGCATTTTCGTCTGACAACCATACCATTTTTCGAATCTTTAATTAGAATTCTATAAGCAAGTGTGGTGGGTTTACCTATGACAACATTATATAGTATAGAATGTGAAGCTATCACAGTATACATGAAACACAACTAGTCACACTATATATAGTATCGAAATATAACAATCAGTTAGGATATTATAAGATGGTACTTACATATACAATTAGATAGCCAAAATAGATAAAAGCCTAATAAGTATACTATATCTATAAGTAAAATGATAATAGACATTATAGATAAATCACTATACTCTATTATCGCCAAGAGTAAAGGAGTGATGGCAGGAATATTTGCCGCTTTTTTTGGTACTTTTATTATTTTTTATAAAATTTATTCTCAGTTTAATAATTTTATTTATTTTTTAAAGTTAAGTCCTTCCATTTTTTTCAATACTATGACACGATACGGCACACCGCTCGCGTGAAGAGCTCATTTGAAGCTCGCTTTCAGCTGAGCGTTGTCGCATGTCATTTCAGCGAGCCCGGACTATGCATCTCCTATGGTATTAGGTTTAGTTAAATAAAACATGTACAGTAAATATATACATATTACTCTCCGAAATATTCTCATTTTTGAAAAATTTTTATATATATTTAATTTAAAGTTAGATTTTTATTTTTTTTTTTTTTTTTTTTTTTTGCATATTTAATTTCGAACATTTTCATTTGAACGAAAATTCATATCAAATATTTCCTTGGTCATCCTTTACCTTAAATATATATATATATATATATAGTAGGTATTATTATATATATATATTCTATACAGATATTAGTTGATAATAATAGCGTCTAATTATATATATATCAATGAATAACACAATTGTTAGGACTATATCATAACTTATATATATATTATCTGATAAATCTCATCTATATATAGAATTTATGTGATTAATTAATATTTATATGTATATATATAATATATCATATATAATATTTATATACATATTATATATTCATTAATATATTATACTATAATTAATATAATAATATGTCGTAAAAAAGTTAACAGTAACACAGTACCGTATATATAGTATATATATATATATATATATATATATATTATATATATATATATATAGTGTGTTGTTGTGTGTGCGTGTGTGTGTGTGTGTGTGTTGTTTGCGTCTAGTAAGAATTTCTAAGACCGTTATTCAAGGTGCTTCAGGTATATAAGGAAGCAATCTAGCCAGTTAAAGACACCTGTACCGTAGCTCGTTAAAACTCAAAACAATAATTTTCACAAGGTTAGCCACCCACGCGAACCACAGGTGCGGTGGCAACTTAGGCGTGCCATATCTCTTTGCATTGGAAATTTTTGCGTTAAAGATTTTTTACCACAATTAGACCATGCAAGCCTTGCTATTGTTGTTGTAAACATCTTGCCTTTCCAGTTAATATAATCCTGTTATAATCACAATATCTGTTATATCTGTTATATTCACAACGAAGCCCACATATCTT
>JABUQX010025824.1:0-15000 GCA_015478945.1 Trachelipus rathkii
ATTCTCTCTGATGTTTGAATTCGTCGTTAAGGTTCTCTTTCCAAGTATATTCATTTCTACGTGCCATACGCCGTAATCTCTTTTTTTGGCTAGATAAAAAGCATGCATTCTTACAGACTCAATTCTTTCATAGTAATCTGCTTATCTTCCGTGTAATCAGTGCTCTCTTTCCGAGGCGGCGGATCACCTTCGAGAACACTTTTATTCCTTAATTCATTCTTTTCTACGTACATTATTTCAAAGACGACTACTACGTGTAATCTCAAAATGTATTGGGCCGAGAATCATCCTTCCCCACATAATCATATCGGTGGAGATCTATTTTCCTGTTGATCCCATTACCCCACCTTGACACCCTGGCGTAGCAACCATCTTTTTGTCCCAGGAAATATACATTGGTAACTGTTTTAATTTAATATATACAAATTTTATAGGGCGTGGGAGCCAATTATTTATCTCGTCTTAAATTATTAGTTATTAGTTATTAATATTTCTAGAATCCACACAATCAATTTATATATACCCAAAAACCCATATCACAAATCCGTACGATAGTACTGGTACTGCCAATGTTCTTACTGCTTCGACCTTAAATTTGCATTTTAATTCAGATTTTAATATTAGTTTCAGTCTCTTCTCATATTCCTTCAAATTCATTATCTTCAGCTTTCCTTCATATTTATCTTATGTTCTATATTTTTTATTATTATTATCTCACTATATCCTACTGAATACTTAAAGGTTGTTTTCACTTAGTTCTTATATTTGATCAAATAATATTCGTCGTTTTATTCTGATATTTACCTAACTTAGTCAAATTAAATCTTTTATTCCATTTCTTCAATTTACCGTGAAATTCAGCTAAACATTGATCTAGTCCGAACTACTCTTATAATATTAGTTATATATCACTGAATAACTTCTCCTACCTATCTATATCTGTTCATTATTATATTGTTTGTTGAATTTTTGGGGAGTATAATAGGTTGAATATGCATACCATTTATATAGTATAATAATAATAATACGAGATGTTTTTATTTATCCTTATTCTTTATTCAATTTCTTATAGATCCTATTTTACTAATTATTCACATTATTAGCAAAGATTATTTATCAATAGAACTCAGTGGTAGTATTTCAATGTATAGTAACATAATAATCAAGCATGGCAGATATATATAAAGTAGATTCCCTATATATGGAATATTCTATACTTCACTTATATTTATTACATCATTTATATATTAGTATCTATGATTATAGACCACAATTATTTACACGATGATGTATAAGTTTAATATTGAGTTCATTCTACATATTTTAGCATCACTTTATTCCATATAAATTGACATCCTATATATTCTTATTATTTATATATATAAATTATTATATATAATAAATATAAGATTTTATAAAATTTTTAATATCACTATATATTACTTGAACTACATGATAGCGGAATATACAATATTATCGTATTACATATGCTTTTTTATATAATAACTAATATATCCAAGTCATTAGCTTATAATTTTTCTATACTGTCTTTGACCTGCTGTTCTATCTAGGATAATCATTTTATTATATATTACACATAAATTGATCACTATTTGTCCGGTCTCACCTTACTTGAGCTATCTCATATTATTATCTGTTCTTCTGCTAATATAATATTATATAATTTATTATATATTCTAATGAGTTAATGTTGTATTATATATAATCTTTCTGATATAATAATTTGACTTAGTTAAATTATTTTGGTATATAGTTGGGTAGACATAGTAAATTATTGGTTTAATTATATAATTTTTACTGAGTTTTGTAGTATTTCACCTGTTTAATTAGGGATAACCGGACTGTTTTCTTTTTGGTCATTACCACTCTAGGTAGTAATTAAGTCATGTTTCACGTTATATATTCAGTATAAATTCTGTTGAAAGCATTTTAGTATAAAAGTTAGTTCATCATAGTTAATAACTTGTAAATAAGAGTATATTATAACCTCTATTCTCTTAAACCAACTCCATATTTTGCCACCATGTATTCATGCACACAGGGATAGAGATAGATTTTGATTAACGCCACGTACTGGATATAACAGATTATTCCTGGAGGGAAAAAAGTTATAAGGGGGCTTCTTCTGTGACAATATTATTTTCCACAAGTACTATTTGCGTTCCGTACGGTTAGTGGTACAAAATTGGCAATCTCCATCGATTAATTGCTATCTATTTTAGTGAGTTAAAGATTTATTTTCTTTTATTTTCATTCTTATGAGGAATAATGCATCCTCTTTCGGATGGTTGGATATTCGTAACCACGAAATGCGGGTTGCGCGGGCTCTCTTTCATTATGTTGTATTCAGTCTTGGAGGTTTCCTCCTTTAAACTATAGTATACTTACATTGTTTATTTCCTTCGCTCCTCATTATAATTGTTTCCATGAAAAAGTTTCTTTCCTGATTGCGATTTAGGATTTAAGAGATATGTCATAACTTTATTATCATAAATTTATATATTTCAAACTCGTCGAAGACTCTCTATAAGGAATTATTCCTTTATAACCCTGTCTAGATTACTATTGTATTATATATGTTGTCTCTTATACATGATCTACAATTCACATTTCTTGTTATGAAGCTTATCTTATTTATTGCTTTTGCTGCTCATTATTTACTAGATTTCCTGTCTGCATATTGGAGTCGATGTGTTACTCGAATTTCTGTACCCTGCTTCTTTCTTTATCAATATTATTCTGCCTGTTCTGATTTTACTTTCTAATATGTGTATGTTTCTTATTCAGTATATTATACCTATTTATAATGATATTTACTTTTCTAATGATCTCGCTATGTCTAAGACGGCTAAGAACTACTAAAAGTACGCTGAGAAATGCAAAACTTTTACTCCGATAAGTCTTACTACTTATCCATTTTGAGATCTATTTTTATTACATCACAAAATGATTTATTCTCACCTCACCTAATAAATCTTAGTTTAATGCTCTCTGTTGCATTATAATATAATACACTGTATTACCTATTTATTTATACACATCACATTGTCACCGTGAGCTAATGCGGCAGGGGTGGTTGTTTGGTGGTGCATCTCAAGAGTAAGTTTTTAAGACTCTATCTATAACATTAAACCTCATATATATATCACTTAGTTATTGCTATTACTCACCGGCATTTTTATTTATTTCATTACCAATGATTCACTTTGATAATTTATTCTTATTTATCTAATCTTTACCATGTTGGTATAAATATCTTCATCATAGTACTCTATAATGTAGTTACCTATTATTGTTTATTCACATCTTACTTCTCCTCTCTGATCATTCCTATTCTTACGTTTTATTCATTACATATAATTTTTCATAATCTCATTATCATACACCTATTGTTTACTATCTGATTTCCTTCATATATATGGCTATTCCTAGATCTGAATTTATCATATTATTACTTATATATTCAATATCTGTTCTAGTTTCATTTTTATATATCTTTGTTTAGGATTTCTCAAAGCACCAAATGTCTTCGTGCTAGTCGAAAAATTATTTTATTCCTATAGTCTCCAGTGGGGATTTTTAAGTCTCATGAAGGCCATAATACTTCCGCATTTCTGGGGTGAAGTACTTTCAGTGTAGGGTAATAATATACTTATTATTTTATTTGTATCTTCTGAGAACACTATATATAGAATTCATGTAATATTTCATTCCTTTACGTAGTATAGTTTTATTCTTATTCCCACAGTATATATTTATATAATAGTGTCTCTTTCTTTATCTGATTTAATATTCCGATCATTTCTGAGTGTAATCTGAATTCATTCTTTATAATTATCTCTCCTTTGACTTCTTATATCACGTTCTATTTCCTTCTAGGTCTTACTTTGATATGGTAAACGTAAGCTATTTTTACTTTTTTTTATATGTCATACCTTTAGATTATCCTTTCTTATAGTTATAAGTATTTGATGAATTAGCTACTGTTTTGAGAGAGGTGAGCGATCAGTTTCTTTCTTATTTATACCAATATATTATACCCGGTAATATTTATCTCATTAACTCATATACCTTACATATCATTTATGTCAACCAATTATATTTCATTATTATATATACACGAACATAATATTTTACCAGAAAGTCCTAGTTTTAACCTTCCTTTATTGAGGGTATTTAAACATCCTATGAAGTATTAGCCGTGTCTCAGATTAGAGGGGGTTATAATCGTTCTTTTCCTTTGGTTTCATTTTTCTCTATGACGACATTCTATCCTCTCCACGTTGTCTAACTAATTCATCGTGGGTACGTATATGTATCTTCGATACTGTCAGTCTTGGCATACCATCCTAGCTGTATTTTTATAGTTGGCAATCTATTCGTTTAGGTGTTGAAAATTGGGTTACCGTTCCATATATTTAATATTGAGGTTGGCAAAGCTATAAGTGCTTTCAGGGCAATCTGGTATACTGCATGCCGGTATTCTTTTTCTCAGTGGTTGAATGCTATAATTCAATCTATTTGAATACCTCGGTATATTGTTGTCATAACAATAATATTTCTCAGTCGTTTTGATATAGTTTTGCCTATTTCATTGAATGTGAGAGAACATCTTAGGTCTTAGCCGTTACTTTGCATATTATCATGAGGACATTGTAAATTCACCTTTATGAATGAGAAGTGCAAACTGCTTTTTGTCTCTATTAAATCACTACGTCTAGATATATACGAGTTACCACATCTGAGAATACGCCAAAATTCAGTCCTTCTTCGTGTATGTAGTGTGGTTGCTTAGGGTCTTTATTTTATTAGTGATATTATTATCGGAATGTGATCGTCTGAGGTAAGGAAAAGTGCAGGGAGAATCTAGTCTTTAGGAGTGTTACTTCTCTTCTTAGACAGCCATTCAAAGTTCCTAATGGTGTGTGAGGTAACGATAGGAAGTCGAGTACTCAAGGTGTATAGAATAGGGATTTTCCACTTACCCTTTTTTTGGCAAGTCTAAATTCTGGGATGAGGAAAATTACTATTTTCTATATACATGTATGCTACGGGGAATCAGGGCTCACTAATTCTTGATTTCTTCTCCTCAATTCTCCAGAGGCTCCGTCCCCCTCCATTCCCTCTTAAAAATGAGGTAGGGCCGGCATCCAGGTCTTCTCTTTCTTCTTATCCCCCCTCGACGTTCTCTGTCGCACTTACATATTTTTATTTTTTCTTCCCTTGCCATGCGCATTCAGTTTTTCCAGTAATTCTCTCTCTCACCACATCTTCATTTCGTGGGCGTTCTTCATCGTCTCTCTCGCCTTTTGAGGAAGACACTCTGGGGCGGTAATTTACCGCTTCACCGTGTCTCCTCCTCTGGGCCCCGGTCGACACGCAGACCAGTTCTTCCGAGGGAGATTAGCAATCGGATGCTACATGCTTTTTAAGTGTTCTGTTTCCTGATCTTCCATTCATTCAGCTGCAACTGCACTCATTACTCATTTAAATTAAATTTCTCCAAATTCTTGCACTGTTGCTACTGATAAGCGAAAATGAAGATTTATTTTAAAGTGAATGTTTATATAATTAATTACTTATTATCTATAAGACGACCTTGTCAACTCAGAAACTTATAATAACTAAAGTTTCCTAAATTGCACCATTATATAGTGAAATTAAGTCATAGTAGATGAGTATTCTTATATTATAGTTATAGCCACTTTAAAATTATTCACATTCAATTAAACTGCAATGGGTACACACTTATAAATTATTATCTTATTCTTTCATGATATGTCTTATAAATGGTCGTCAACTCATCTTTTGCTATTTATAAATGTAAATAAATTATACGAATAATATCTGACAACATAAGAGTATAATCCTGAATCAATTCTTACTTCAATGGCGACTGATCAAAAGTTACTTACTATATATAGAACGAGTTAGATTATAGATAGAATAGATAGGTGATACTTCGTAGAAAACTTCTGTGTCTACCCACATTTTGGAGACCCCTTTTTTCTAAATACATTACGTGTTGGATGCAGCGAGGAGCAAAACTGGTGGATTATCAGTGATCATTAGCTGGTTAGCAGAGGACGGAACATTGAGGGATTCACATAATCCATATAGAATATGTGTAGAAAATATGATATGCAAGGGGAACTTCCATGATAGAAACATTTTTAGGGTTATCAAATTAGCTGCGTTAACTTGGATGGAGACGTCCTTATCACATAAAATTATACCATTAAGGAGTATGGCTTACTTGGGCTTACTATAAATTTCACTAAAGGTTAAGAGAGGCTATTAATTCAATGTAAGGTTAGAGGACAGTATATTAATAAAGAATTTAGGCACATTTATGAGTTTGATAATGAGTTAGAACAATTTACAGTATTAGAGATTAAATATACTCTATATATATAAAGATAAAATAAAAAATATTTCAACAAAAAAAGAAATATATAATATTTAAATTATGATATTATATATAAATAATAGTTTATTTTTTATTAGGCAATGATAACATTATTATAATAATTATAATAATAATATTATTAAATAATAATAATCCAACCCTCATATAAATTAATATTATATATATACATGGGCGTCCGCACATAATGGTAGAAACGTAAGGGGCCACTTGCCTCAGCCTCCCACTGGAATTTATGAAGGATTTATTGAGAATTTTTTTTAAAATAAATTATTATATATAATATTAATATAATATATATATATATAAGAATTATATATATAATCTTATAAATATACTATATATATTATATACGAATTATAATTCGAATATTAATTTATCCAAATACTCATTAATATCGGATATAAGTTCTGATTTATTATTCTGAATACGAAGCTAAGACGAATTGATTTTGAATTTTTACCATAATATAATATAAAATATATAATATATTTCTTAATTATATATATAAATATATATATTAATAATTATATAATATATATAAATATATATATTAATATATATATATTAATAATATATATATATATATATATTAATTAGTATAAATGAGAAGCTGTAGAAACTTTTATAAATTAACTAAGAGTCGAAAGCAATTATAATTTGTAATGGCTTCATATTTTTATTGAGGTCGAAAATTTAATTTTTAAGATAAAATATTAACCCGGTGGAGGTAAAGAAAGAAGCTTTTCTTTGGAAAATGGGCAAAAATTCTTTCCAAGCATCATTTTCCTCTTCATCAATCAAGCCAAAGAAAAAAAAATTGCCGAAAATGACAGAAAAATGCGAAGAAACAGAATAGAGAAAGAAAGAGGGAATTAAGCAAATAAACAACGCGACCTACGTTTAACTCACTCTCTAGATCTCAAAATTCAGAAAAACTCCAATCCTTTATGCTGTTTCTTGGGGGTATTATAGAAGGCACTGTAGGTTTGAATGAGAACCAAAGCCGGGCTGGAGTGGAGAGGACCATTGATAAGGTTCTTATTGTATGAGAGTATGACCGGTGCGTGTTCGTGCACTGCGGAAGTAGAAACAATGATCTTCTTTATAAGTATCGATCTTATACAAACGCTATATCAGCTAGTGCTCTTCAATTCCGACCATGGAAATATTTCATTGACGCATATGAAATACGAATCATAACGCAAATCCATCTTTAATTATATATAAACTATAATATATATCATATATATATTATATAAAATAGAATAAATTCATTATTATAAATAGCATAATTATTTAATAAATTAACTTAAAATAATATAATTAATTTAAATAAAATAACATCAGATATAAATATATATATAATAAATAATAATAGAGTATTATTACACTAGTATAGAAAATATATTTAATACAGATGGCGTATTCTCATATATATTTATTCTCTATTTTCAGATTCTGCATTAAAGTCTACATTATATATTATGATATATTACCATATATTATATAATGAATAATTTATTACTTACACTATAACTAATATATATGATTAAATGATAAATTTTTTAGTAGTGTATATTTAATGATATAAATACAAAATTATTTGAAAAAACTCTTAATGTACGTAGAATAACTATAATATATTATAAATATAAATATATATTATTATTAATACTATTGTTATTATATAAATAATTAATAATTAATTATAGTAATATATATCTAGTATCTGATTTATAGTTATATTTATAATATAT
Source organism: Trachelipus rathkii (assembly GCA_015478945.1). Taxonomy (NCBI): domain Eukaryota; kingdom Metazoa; phylum Arthropoda; class Malacostraca; order Isopoda; family Trachelipodidae; genus Trachelipus; species Trachelipus rathkii. The sequence goes on from JABUQX010025824.1 coordinate 8,209, forward strand.
ATATAATCATATATATATTTAGTAGTATCTAATATATACAATAATAAATACTATATATAAATATTCGATCTATTATTCAATATATAATATTAATATACTATATACTACTATATAATTATATATATATAATAATAAATATACCCATTCACAACCACTACATATATATAATATATATATATATTAAACATGTATTATTATTATATAATATTTATGATATATCATATATAACTAATATACTGGTCATGTGTCTACAAAATATATAGCGATAGGTACGCTTTCTGGTTTGGATATAGAAATAGCAGCATGAGAAGACTGGAATGGTCAGCTATACCGGTTATTATATCCTATATTAGACTATATATATACTATAACCTTTATTAGTGCGGGTCTACCCCCGATATCTTATAATTTATATACTTTCATAAGTATTTTATTATTAATAACGTTTTCTCTTACATCAATATATTGAATATTCATTTGACATACAAAATATATTACAACGTAGTATTAGAATGAGATAAAAAAATAATAACAACCATTATATATAATATCATATATATACAAAGTCACCTGTTGTTATACGATTTAAGATAATATTATATTGTGATTATAGACCTATATAGTAGGGTGATGACGTGTAAAGAATAGAGAAAGATGTACTTCAGGTACAAATATACTTATAATATAGTATATATAATATAATAATTTAATTATAAATAAAATGTTAACAAATATATGCTTATATTAAAGACCCCTAAATTATAAACTTATTTGGAGAAATTTTCACCCAGAGAGAGAAGTGTATCTCGGAATAAATGGGAAAGGGGCTGGCGTCTGACAAGGTTTTGGTAGCTCTAACGGGTGGATTTTAAGATTGCTGTACAATATTATCTCTATCTTAAAGGTATTATTATATCTCAAATATCAGGAGGAAGAATTAATTATCTATAAATATCTAATAATACCCATAGAATAAACCTAGGATAAATTGCTACCTTATGATATTACTTACTGATATTTTATATTCATATTTATATTAATAAGTAATATTGATATATTATATAATGGGGATTAAAAGATATATAGTATACTATATATATTTTATCTATAGTACGCGTTAATTATAATAAAGTATGAAATATTAATAATATATATAAAATAAATATTAATATTATATACTCTTTAGATTATTAGTATAAGATTTAAGTAGGTATATATATATATCTATTAATATATATATATAATATAACTTATATATATATATAATATAGGGTCAAAATAATAATTATATATATATAGAAAGCCTATTATAAGTTGAAACATAATTACATAAATATTAAACCATATTTGTTGATTATATATATTACTAAATAGTAGTATAGTATAATATAGTATAATATATATAATATATTATATATATATAAATGTATAATAAAGATAATATATATATATAGATTAATATAATATAATATATTAGTATGAATGGATAGCAATTCACGGAGGATACGAAATGAGGGGTCGTCGGAGCAGAGCCTTGGTGTTTACTCTAGGGTGTTTTACGATTGCGGACATTCTCACTTTGAGTTAGGCTTTAAATGGTATAAAAGGGGTAAGGCCCTGGACTTTCATTATTCGTACTTATTGTCAAATACTTCGTTACTAACTTTTTTCTGATTCCTATGCGTGCAAGGTAGCGCAACTTCTCTCCCCAGTGGGAAAGAAGGTTGGTGTTGATATATTATAGTATATATTTAATTATAATTAAAAATTAATAATTTCTACTTACTTATATAATAAAATATATATATATGTTATATTGTGAGAGATATATAGTTGAGTATAGTATATTAATTATAAATATATAGTCCAAATAAAAAAGGTATATGTTATGTATATATTACCTATAATTTATATTAATGATACTGGCTTTCAGAAAAGTAACCATGGTTAATTAAAATAGAAGTATAGATAGAGTTAATAATCGTATTTATATTATAGATTTATATATTGCTAGAATAAGAAATTAAGATATTATTAATGGGAAAACTTTATTAGGTAGTAATTATATATATAGTACTAAAATATATATACATAATATTAGTTTATATCAACTCCATATATATAATAATACTTACTTATTAATCACTAATCATAGTTATTAAGATTATATTACTATTTATGCCGTATATAATATAAAATATAAACTGAGGGATATATAAAATAGTATAAAGTATACCTGTTATTATTACATACTATAATAATACACTATTACCAATATGTTGTATATATATTGATTAATTAGATCATAAAATTAGTATGGATATAGGCTTAATATAAAGCTTCCTTCCTAATTATAGTCTATAATGGCTCTATTATATAGTACTTTACTATCATAAAATAATTCTATGTTCACCGATAATAAATATATCATTTACGAAATATGAAAACATTAACATTAATATTATATGATGTACATAATCATATAAATATTGCAAGCCAGTAATAATATATTTGAGATAATATAGAAATAATGTATGAGGGATATTTATATGGATTAGTGGTATCATAATAATTAAGAAGAATAACTGTTTACTAGAGAACAAGATTAACTCTTATAAACTAATGAAATAGGGTAATATTAAAGGGATCACATATTTAATAACTAAAATATATAAAGCCTATCGTTATACTATAAGATTACGGAAGTCATTGGACCTAAAGATAATAACAAATTGGTCCGTGTTTATATATATATGATAACAATTTACTATCTAACTTATATATATATATATAGTATTATATATTAATATATATTAAATATATAATATATATATATATAATAACTATATAATAATATATATATAATTATATTATATATACATTATAAATATATTATATATTAGATATTATATATATATATATTATAATATAATATATAATATATATCTATTATATATAATATATATAATGATACCATGTAATGATAATATATATATATATATATATATATAATATATATATATATTATAATTATTATATATATAATATATATATATATATATATATATATATATCTATATATTATAAAATATATATATATTTATATATATATATATCATAGTATATATATATATATATAATACTATCTATTATAATATATATAATATTATATATAATATAATATAATATTAATAATATATATATATATATATATTATATATTATATATATATATATATATATATATATATATATATATATATATATATATATATATATTATATATATAGAGGGTGATTCAAAATTATTGTAAAAATTTTTGGTAACTGATAAATGCAAAAATAAAGGCAGAAGTTCCTATAAAGGTATGACGTAATGTGCTAAGTTTTCTGTCTGGCTGTCTGTATTTGGGTTTCTACTAAATATTTTGTATCTGAGAAACCAAGTAGGTTACAAACCCTATATTTGGGATGAATACTGTTGTGTGTAGTGCTAATGACGAAAAAAAAAAGTATCAAATTTACTATAAACTTAAAAATGGCTGCCGTTAAAAGTATTTGAGTTGACATTCCTTGAAAGCGGATGACTTAAGTTAAAATGTTAAGGAACCATAAAACACCTATTGTTGTACTCAGAATCAAATGGTATAACATTTAATAAATTATGACTATTAATAAGTGAGAATGTAAATTTTAGTAATTGGAAACATCTTATTTAAATAATAACAACGCTTCCACCAAACAGCTCTCCTTTCATTACAAACATTTCCAGCACATTGTTGACGGGCAAAAACAAGACCAACTAACTGTATACAATATAATTTCTGCTGTTTGTTTACGCACTACAAATGTAACTCATTGACTGTGTGTGTCTCTTACGTGTTTCTTTCGTTATTGAATATGGATCGTAATTACCACGTGTATTCATACTCTGAACTAGCTGACATGCATCTAATGTATGGGATGGAACGCTTGCAATAATACTGCAGCAAGACGTTGTACCAAAGAGAATATCCCAACAAATGTGTCCCCAAGCGCAAGGTTTTTGTTCCACTATTCATTCACCATTTGTCGAAACAGGTATTGCAGTCCAAAGAGCGGAATGAAATCCAATGAACGGAAGTTGAAGAAACGATCAAACAGACCCCGAAATATTTGAACGGTCCGACAACGACTGAAAAGACGCCTGGACGCGTGCATTGGGAACAAACGAGGTCATTTTCAACATCATCTTAGTCTTTTGATATCATTTGTAGTGCTTTAGAAACTATGTTTATGTTGTACAAAATTAAACTTATCATACAATAATAATATGTTTATTTACACCTCCTATTCCGAATGGTCATTTATGGTGGTCACCTCCGTCCCAGCACGTGCACGTGCTATTGTTGTGCATTCGTGCATTAAGCATCTTGTCAAATTGCTTGTTTTCAACTTCATACCTTCCCTCATCATTTCATATAAATTCGCGTTTGTCAGTCACCTTTTCACAGTTCCATCTGTTTTTCAAGTTACACTTCAAACCTTAAGTATCTACAAACCCAGTAACCTATCACACTATTCAACATTATATAGTAATATTTAACAAAACTTAAAAAAATTTATCATAACCTTACCTAACTATTACACTGACCAACGAATAGTTGCATACATAGCAAAGTGCTCACATCAATAACGCTAACATAGCATAACTTGAACTATGAACATAACATACCTAACATACCTAACTTACGAATAAACTGCTTTCATTAACAAAGTTCTTTGCTTATCAACGGTAAAGTAACTAACATTGACCATAAAACTTAGCATATCTCCCATTTTCTATCACATCTATGACATATCAATGTTAATTTAATATTAACATAGTAATATTTATCATATCATTTCCTAATTATCAATTGAAACTTAAATAAAGGATATAACATATACAAAGGTTTTGACATCTAAGTAACGTGACATAATATCCCTAAACAAGAAATAACATCGTAACATATCTTACATCCGAATGAGCTACTTTCATTAAACAAAGTACTAACAATTCGATGTTTTCAACTAACCATCAGATGTTAGCATAACAACTCAATCTTACTATAGATAACGAACAAAACATTTTTTATTAGCAAGATTCACAACGATTATTATTATTATATTATATTATTATTATTATTATTATTATTATTATTATTATTATTATTATTATCTTATTATATAAATATTATTATTATTGTTTATTATCACATTCAATTATTATTATTATTATTATTATTATTATTATTATTATTATTATTATTATTATTATTATTATTATTATTATTATTATTATTATTATTATTACATTATTATATTATTAATTATTATTAATTAATTAGAAAAGATTTTTATTCTTATTACAAAAGATTGTTATTTATTTTAATTATTATTATTATTACACTGGTCAACATATTTGTACTTTGAAAAAACATTTCAATTTACCGGAAAAAAACTTTTACTAATTTAGGTCTCGAGATATCACAAATTTAATAATAATTTTTATGTATTAGCTCTGGTTTTGATATTTACATATTAAATAATAGCATAGAACTTACATGTTAACTATCGAAAAGTTCAATTGGAAGACTTTTTAATACATAAATAAGTACTCCAAACACAAAAATGTAATAAATTTTATGTAAATTAATTATTATATTTTGGCCCTATGTGTATGTTTAACTTTCATGTCATTATATCAGCTAACCTCAACATTCAATGTTTAAATCTCTGAATACATCGTCTGCTGACTTCGCTTTGTGAATGGGTTTCGGGCGCCTCTTGTCATATCCCAGCAATATGTCCGCAAGCATGAAGGCGTTCCATTTACCTTGATACTTTCTTTCCTCTAGATATATCTTGATGAAATCGCTCACCATGTCGTCGCTCATGGCACCAATTGTCAGGGAAGAAGTCCAGGTGAGAATGTAAGAAATTCACACCACATCATTAATAATGCCCTCCGTAAAGCAAAGAACACTTTTTACACTAATCCAAGAAGACAAGACAACACACACACTTCATATCTCCCTCTACCCACCACATCTCACAACATGTGTAAAAAATTCCTACCCAAATCTATCCTTGTTTCTTCCTCCAATGTACTTCCTTTCAAAAAAATCTTCAAACCTCGTACTCATTCTGATTCCTTTACTTCCCAATGTGTGTACAAAATCCCCATGTGTAAAAAATTCCTACCCAAATATATCCTTGTTTCTTCCTCCAATGTACTTCCTTTCTCATCCCATAAATGCTAGTACTCATTCTGATTCCTTTACTTCCCAATGTGTGTATAAAATTCCCTGTGCCAACTGTAACAACCTATACATTGGAGAAACACATGATTTTCCCCGACGCAATTATCAACATAAATATGACCTTCTCCAAGATAACCCTAATTCTGCCCTTACCCTTCATAGATCCACACATAATCATAACATAAACATTAACCACATTACACCCATTATTCACATTGACAATCTACAACTTAGAAAACTTTCTGAATCCTATTGCATAACAAATTCTAACAATTACAATATACAAAGAAAGGACTCACACATAGATCCCATCATAAACAACATTCTTAACTCTCACCTTTTTCAAAAAACTTAAAACCCAAAATCTTAATTGTAAATTATTTTCAATAATTTTATATTTTATTTTATAATTTCATTATTATTGTAATTTAGTTGATGTATAACAGCAGCTGAAGGAGGGCCTAGAATTAAGGTCGAAAGCTTTTGCTACCATTCTTTAATAAATTTATG
>JABUQX010025824.1:22500-36406 GCA_015478945.1 Trachelipus rathkii
AATAAATAATTATAATAAAAGATAAAAATAATATAATAATAAGATAAATAACAAATAATAATAATAAAATAATAAGTAATAAAATAATAATAATAATATTAATTAATAATAAAATAATAATAATAATAGAATATAATAAAATAATAATATAAAATTAATAAAAATATAAATAATAATAATAATAATAAAATAATAATAATAATAATAATAATAATATATAAATATAATAATAATATAATATAATAATAATAATAAAATAATAATAATATATAATAATATAAAAATAAGAATATTATTAATAAAGTAATAAAATAATAATAATATAATACATAATAAAAAATAATGATAATAATAAATAATAATCAATAATAATAAAAATAATAATAATAATAATAAAATACATATAATAATAAAATAAGTAATAAAAATAATTAATAATAATAAGTAATAATAATAAAATATAATAAAAATAATAAGTAATAATAAATATAATAATATAATAATAATATATAAATAAAAAATAATAATAAGATATAATAATAATAAAATAAATAATAATACATAATAAAGTAAATAATAATATAATAATATGAATAATCAATAAATATAATAATAATAAATAATAATAATAATAATAATAATAAATAAAATAATTAATAATAATATAATAAAATAATAATAATAATATAATAATAATAATAATAAAATAATAATTAATAATAATAATAATAATAATAATAATAAATGAATAAAATAATAAAAATATAAATAATAGTAAAAAATAATAATAATAAAATACTAATATTAACAATAAGATTAATGTTTATTTTATAGTACGTTATAAGAAATAATAATAAATAATAATATAATAATAATAATTATAATAATAATAAATAAAATATTGGGTCAAGAGTGAAAAATTTCCGAATTCAAATGTATTTCCTATATCATTTCAATTTAGAATGAACAAAATGACCTTGAAATTTCGATATTAGCTCGTGTTTCATAAAATCCACAAAAAATGTTTGAACGTGATTTACTCTATCTTCCGTGTAGATATCACATCTTCGAGATAGTCTTAAAAAGTATTTTTGATACAGTAATGGGAGCAACATCTGGACCAGATGTAAATATATTTAAAAGATTTAAAGAAAGTTGGAATACATATATTACCTTTTAATACACAATGTAAATATATAACCCTTCGGTATATGGTGTGGCATGGCAACGTTACAAATGTACAGACAGACATTGGGAACCTACAGTTAGTTTCGCTGTGCTAACATGTGGGGAATGCTGTGTATTTTCGTGTATATATATATATATATATATAGTAATATTATATATATATATATATATTATATATATATAGTATATATATATATTATATATATATATATTATATATTATATATATTTATATATATATATATATATATATATATAATTATATATTATATATATAATATTAAATAATATATATATATATAATTTTATATATATAATATATATATATAATTAATATATATATATATATATATATATATATATATATATATATACTATATTATATCTATATATATATATATATATATAATATATATATATAAATAATAATATATAATATATTATATAAATAATATATATATATATAGATAGTTTCAAAATCAAATAGCATTAGGACGCAATAGTAATAATATGATTACAATGCCTTAATTAAAATAGACTAGTGAATTTTTGAATAGAAGAAAATTAAATTCTTAAGATATTTATGCATAATTATTAAAGAATGGTAGCAATAAAGCTTTCGACCTTAATTCCAGGCCCTCCTTCATGCTGCCCGTTATACATCAAACTAAATTAAAATATATATTGAAATATCATTACAAAACATCAATTTTTACAATAGTTTGGTTTTAAGTTTTGAAAAAAAGGTGAGGAGGTAGAATGTTGTTTATGATGGAATCTATGTGCGAGTCCTGTTTTTATTTAATTGTTAGAATTTGTTATGCAATAGGATTCAGAAAGTTTTCTAAGTTGTAGATTGTCAATGTGAATAATGGGTGTATGGTTAATGTTTATGTTATGATTATGTGTGGATCTATGAAGGGTAAGGGCAGAATTAGGGTTATCTTGGAGAAGGTCATATTTAATGTTATAATTGGCGTCGGGAAAATCAATGTGTTTCTCCAATGTATAGGTTGTTACAGTTGGCACAGGATTTTGTACACACATTGGAAAGTAAAGGAATCAGAATGAGTACCAGCATTTATGGGATGAGAAAACCGGGTGCTTAAAAACTAAGTTTGTAGCGTCTTTTTTTGGGACGTGGATGCCTAGTGGTTAGAGCATCCGGCTATTGTTAACTCAGCGACGCGGAGTTCAGTTGTTGAATCCCGCTGAAGAAGAGTAAAATCTTCTGTGACTCATTCATTTAAAATTGGAGGAAGAAACAAGGATAGATTTGGGTAGGAATTTTTTGCACATGTTGTGTGATGTGGTGGCCGAGGTGGTATGATCTGGGTGTGTTGTCTTGTCTTCTTGGATTAGTGTAAAAAGTGTTCTTTGCTTTACGGAGGGCATATCACTCAAGATCCATTTCCTACATTCTCACCTGGACTTCTTCCCTGACAATTGTGGCGCCGTGAGCGATTTCATCAAGATATATCTAGAATGGAAAGAAGGTATCAAGGTAAATGGAACGCCTTCATGCTTGCGGACTATTGCTGGATAGTGACAAGAGACGCCCCAGAAACCATTCACAAGCGAGTAGCAGAGATGTCATTCAAGAGATTAAACATTAAAATGGGAGGTTACTGATTATAATGACATGAAAAGCTAAACATTACACATAGGCAAAATATAATATTAATGTCACATAAAATTTATTACATTTTTTTGTAGTTGAGTAACTTATTTACGAATATTAAAATCTTCATTGATTATCTGGCGAAATGAAAGAAGATGCTGATATTTCTCTATAAATATCTTCAAAAACAGACGGTTAGCATGTAATCCATCTGGTAGCAACGGTGTTTTCAGTAAAAATTAGGTAAATTTTTCTATTTGAGATAAGAAAGTTTTTCAAGTACAAATATGTTGACAGTGTAATAATAATAATAATAAATAATTAATAATAATAATAATAAATATAAAATATAATAAATAATAAATAATAATAATAAAATAATAATAATAATAATATAATATAAAATAATAATAATATATAATAATAATAATCAATGATAATAATGATAATAACAATAATAAATAATAATAAGTACTAATAAATAATATATTAATAAATATATAATAATAAAATAATATAATAATAATAATAATAATAATAATAATAATAATAATAATAAATAATAATAATATAATAATAATAATAATAATAATAATGTTGTGAAATGTGAAAATAAAAAAAATGTACGTCTATTATAAAAAGATTGAGATTGTTATGTTAACATCTGATGGTAAGTTGAAACATCGGAATGTGAGTTACTTTGTTAAATGAAGTACTCATTCGTAATGTAAGCATATGTTACGTATGTTTAATGTTCTTATTTAGGTGAATTTGTCAACTTTAACTGATGTTAAACTTTGTTTATGTATCAATTTATTATAGTTCTAATAGATAATTAGGTTATGATATGACGAATTATTTATGTAATATAATTAAAATTGTATGCATCAGATGTGATAGAAATGGGAGATATGCTAGTTTTCATGGTCATTGTTAGTTACGTTTATCGTTGATTAAGCAAATAACTTTGTAATGAAACCTTTTATTTTACGTAACGTTGAGCTCAGGCAAGTTTGTTTTAGTTTAGTGATATTATCCCAGCCTTTCACTCTGTTTAAATCTTGATATGTCAGCATTATCATGGTTCAGTATGCTTATTAGTTGGTGTTAAGACAATTTTTAATATTACATGTTATAATGTAAAATTAACATTAGATATGTTTGAAATAGTGTGAATAGGTTACTTCTGTAGATACTTAAGGTTTTGCAGTAGTAAGACTTGTAAAAAAAGATGGGAACTGTGATAAATGGTGGACTGACAATAACGGAAAATTATATGAAAAATCGAAGGGAAAGGATGAAGGTTGAAAAAACCAATGCATGTGACAAATGCTAATGCACGAATGCACAACAAATGGCACGTGCACGTGCTAGGGGACTGGAGGTGACACACATAAATGACACATTCGGAATAGGAGGTGTAAATAACATATATTAATTGTATGATAGGTGGTAATTTGTACAACATAAACATACTGTTTCTAAAGCACCTACAAATGATATCAAAAGACTAAAGATGATGTTGAAATTGACCTCCGTTGTTCCCAATGCACGCGTCCGGCGTCTTCTCATGATTGTATGGAACCGTCAAAGTATTTTCCAGAGTCTGGTTTGATCGTTTCAAATTCGTTCATTGGATTTCAATTCCGCTCTTGGACTGCAAATACCCTGTTTCAGACAAATGGTGATGAATAGTGGAAAAAACCTTGCGCTGGACAAATTGATTGGGATATTTCTCTTGGTGCAAACGTCTTGCTGCAGAACAATTGCAATCGTGCATCCCATACATTAGATGCATGTCAGCTAGTTTAGAGTATGAATACATGGTAATTACGATCCATATTCAATACCGAAAGAAACACGTTAGAGACAACACAGTCAATGCAGTTACATTTAGTGCGTACCCAAAAAGACAGTAAATTTATGTATACCAGTAGTTGTTGTTTTGGTCAATCACAACGTGCTGAAATGTTTTAATGATAGGAGAGCTGTTGTGGAAACGCGTTGTTATTATTAAATAAATGTTTCAATTACTAAAACCTACAAAGAAATTGAGGAGAGCCAGTGAAAGTGTTTTAGGTAGCGTGAGTCCTGAGTACAACAATAGGTGTTTTTTGATGGTTCCTTAACATTTTAACTTAAGTCATCCGCTTTCATGGAATGTCACCTCAAATACTTTTAACGGCAGCCATTTTTAAATTTATAGTAAATTTGATATTTTTTTTTTTTCGTCATTAGCACTACACACAACAGTATTCATCCCAAATATAGGGTTTGTACCTACTGGGTTTCTCAGATACAAAATTTTACGTGGAATCCAAACAAGAAGATCCAACAAGAAACTTACAATTACGTCATGACCTTTATAGGAACTTCTGCCTTTATTTTTGCATTATCAGTTACAAATTTACAATAATTTTGAATCACCCTATATATATATTATATATATATATATTAATAAGTATAATAATAATATATATATAAAAAATATATATTATATAATATTTATATATATATATAATAATAATATATTATATAATATATATATATATATATATATATAATATATTAATATAAATATATATTATATATATATAATAATATAATATATATATATAAATATATATATATAATATATAATTAATAAATATATATATATATATAATATTATAATAATATATATCTAATAATATATATATATATATAATATATATATATAATAATAATTATATATAATATATATGTATCTATATAATATATATATATATATATATATATATATAAATTAATATATTTTATAGTATTATATATATATATATATATCACTATAATATACTATATATATGTAACTATATATATATATATTAGGTATATATATATAGGGGATTAAATTATACTATAGGAGTAGTAGATATGGTAATATATTATATAGGGGTACGTATAGTATAGGTAGTAGGTTATATATAGTATAGGGGTATAATATATATATAGTATAATTTTTTTATACATACTATACATACTATATATATATATATATATATATATTATAATATATATATATATATATACTATACTATATATATATATATATAATACTATATATATATATATAAACTTGGTTATTTCTGAAAGGTCAGATGCATATAAAAATCCACCATAGTTGGGAGGTTGTCAATACAATTTTGAGTATCAGTGTGTTCATTTAATAGGAAGTGAAGAAAATAGAAGTAAGAGTGCACCGAAATTTACAAGTAGAATACATGAAAGATTGAGCTTAGTGGTTAATTCTGGTGCCAGAAAATTGGAAAGAGAAATGATGAGGCTGAGTAAAGAAATGAGGAGAACGAGCTTTCCTCAAAGGAGATTCTTTTTAGAGGAATAGTATTGTTTTTTGTGAAGCAAATATTGTTGGGAGTATGTTTTTTAATATTCAAATTTATATTAAATGGGATACAAAAGAATAAATTGGGTTATTTTAGGGGAGGAGGTCTATTATAAAAAGAGTGGGCGGTGTCGTTTGTGAAGTAAGCAAAATTAATAACATAAGGAGGGTAATTTAATTTGGAAAACGTGGAGGAAAGGAATTTAGTTTCTGTGAAAAGATTCGGGGTGGGGGGGAAGCATATATTAAAGGCTCGTAAATAAAGAGAGGAAAGAGTAGCAAGTTTGGTGTTGAAAGAATGCGTAGAAAACCAATGTATGTAAGAAGAAGAAGAAGTTGGTTTTCTGTAGACAGAGTAAAGTAAGTGTGGAGAGTTTTTCCAAGAAACTAATCTCCTACATTATTTGTCTTTTTTAAAATTTATATTTAGTCTTTATAACGTCAAAATTCTGAAAGAAGCCCTTTGTTGTACTGGGCGAAAGCTAATTTATGTATCTGTAAATAGTTTTAAATGTCAGTTTTTTCCAAATGTTTTTGTGTAAAATAAATTATTAAAGTTTTTTATATTGCCAAGGGTATAATTTCCATAAAAAAAATATCAATTTACGAATAAAGTAAAAAGTTTCCAGTCATAGAATGATACCCGAAAACAACGGCGTAATTTTAGATTATTCTACTAGAAAATTATTTTTAAATTATAGAAACAAATTAATCACTGCAAACATCAAGAAATGTCAGTTGATATTTTTGAAGAAATGTCTCAATAATCTTGTTATTTCGAGGACTTTAATTCCAAATTTCTTACAAAAAGAAAAATTTAATCCATTCTCTGATGCTAAAAAATATATACTTTTAAAAAAAATTAACGAAATCAAAAGTGCAATAAAACGAAGTTTCAGAATTTGTCATTTGGCATTTAAAACCTTTCAACAACATTGGTACTCTTGTTTCCCGAACAGACTTGAAGATTTTACAATTTTGCTGGATTCATCACATCAAACAAAAAATAGTATAGTAAGTAAAAAATCGTATTCTTTGAACCATAAATTTGATTGCATATTTAAACATAGTTTATGGTACACTTCGTCAATCAAGAAGCAATTATCAATTTGTCTAATTACTCTCTTAAAGATGATGAGAAGCTTTTACTGGGATTTGGATTATCTTTTGCTCTAGAAAAGTCAGACAACAATTTACAATTTTTTAATGATTTCGATACGTGGACAAAGATTGCTAATGACAATAATTTAAATCATGATATTTTAAAAGGTATTTTGATTAATGAAATAGTTACTGCTAAAAACCATAATAATTTACCACTTAAATTCTACAAGGCTCTTACAGACCTTAAGAAAAACAAGGACATAGAAATTACAAAAGTGATAAAGGAAATCAGGTCGTCATTTTGAATTATCAGGATTACATATCTAAATGTCACTCTATTCTATCAGATGCTAATACTTATAAGAAAATTAACAACAACCCATTAAAAAATTGTCAGATAGAATTTAATAAAAATTTAAAACTGATTTGTAAACAATATCCTTCCGTTCATTCCAGTAATAAATCTTATATGACTAATCTGGCACAATTTTATGGATTGCCCAAAATTCATAAACTTAATCAACCCACCCCATTCGTCCAATCATCTCAAATACTAATTGTGTTACATTCAAATTATCATCTTTGGATTTCGAGACAACTAAAACCCTTAATAGGAAAATTTCAAATTCACATCTTACTAATACCGTGCTCTATAACAAACATACTCAATCACAACCCAACTACCCATCAATTTTGAGTTTCCAATGTTGTATCTTTGTTTACATCTGTTCCGTCCAGTTAACTCTTGACACTATTGGAGAGATTCATTCTCAGAAATAATTTCACTTTAACTTACCCTTTTCGATTTTTATAAAAAACTGCGTGCCTCTTTCTTTGCGTAACTAGTTACTTACTTTCGATAATTTATTTTTCAAACAACTACGGCCTTGCAAGGTGGGGAAGTCGGGTCCTCTTTCCTAATTGGTTAAGGTAATATTTGTTTAATGGAAGGTAATAGACGTTTGATTGTTATCACCAGTCATTCCCCTTCTTCTTAACTCTACGTTGATGTAGGTAGTAGATGATGGGGGAGTTGTGTTGTTCAGTTCGAAACCACCATCATTATTCATGACATTCTACAGTTTTATTCGAATATGATATCATTCTTCAGTCTTTTACTCATCACTCTCTCTTCGATAATTTTTTCTATACCTACTCGAACCACATTTAGTTTCTTGAAAAACCTCTCTCACACTGTACTTACTCTGTATGACAGAAAACCAACTTCTTCTCTTCTTACAGTAATTGGTTTCTACACATTCTTTCAACACCAAACTTGCTACTCTTTCTCTCTTTACTTTATTGAGCTTTAAAATATGCTTCTCCCCGAACTTTTCCAAGAACTGAAGGTTCGCTTGCCTCTTAACGGCTTTTCCAAAGTGAAATTACCCTCCGTAGTTATTGAAGTTTAGCTCTAAGTGCACAAAAAGCGCAAGAAAAAATTTTATAAATATCCCCCTCCTCCCCTAAGAAAATAACATAACTTATCTTCCTATCCCATTTTAATTTAAATTTCAATATTAAGAAACATATTCCCAACAATATGTCTCGTCACAAAAAATACTATTCCTCTAAAAAGAATTTAAGACGCGCGGGCGAGGGTGCAACTAAATCATCTGTAACAATGTAGTATCAAAATTCCCAATGCATCAAGTGCTCGTAGCATTTGATAGTTGTGCGACACACTAAATTTTAGCCAGCGGAGATTAAATCAAGCATACTCAAGATTTATTTAAAGGATTCTAACAAACTCAGTGCTTTAACTTCAATCGTTCCAGTTAACAATCATCAAAATCAATATAACGAGGGCTTCCATTAAAGTCTGTGCAATCGACGTTCAAAACAGAAAAACATGGAGTCCTTTTTGTATGTAGTCAATCCTGATGATAATTTTCAAACAAGATCAAGGTGAACCTTCAGGTTGGTACCAATTCAAAAATGTCTTTTTCTGGCTGGTTTCATCATAAGTCTTAGGGAATAGTCAAGAGAAAGGAATCATTAATTGGACAACCAACTACAGAGATCTCCTACTATTAGTTTGTCTTGGGTTGTAAGAATGTATTTTTGAGTCCTTGATGAAGCTTCAAAATGCTGAAGAAGCGGCCTTTGTTGGTACTGGGGAAGAGCGGGAATGGTGAGTGTATATGTAAAAGTTTTAAATGGTCAGTGGTACCGAATGTTTTGTGTGATAAACAGTTAAAGTTTTATATGGGGTGCGCCAGGGAGGGTATGAGACGTCCAGAAAGAAGATATCAGTATCACGAATAAAGTAAAAAGGGTTCGGTAGATTATAGTATAGGGGTAGGGGTAATACCTGACGTATAATACTATAGTTATATATATATATAGGTATATAAGTTTGATAATTTTTTTGATATTATAGTAGTATGAGTATATAGATACTATATATATATATAGTACTATATTAGTAGGTAGTAGTAGTATTATAGTAGATATTAGCATAATAGTATAGTAGGTATATTATGTATGGTATATTATAGTCATAGTATAGTAGTATGATAAGTATAAATAGTAGGGAGGGTAGAGGGTATGTGAGGTAGATAGGGTATAGGGTAGTATAGGGGTTGTATGAGTATATATAGGGGTGGGTATGAGGGAGGAGTGATAGTGAGAGGTATAATGGGGTATAGTAGAGTATAATATTATATATAATAGATATATCTATATATATACAACGAATATATACTATATACTAGTAGTTAATAATATATATTTATATATATATAATATATATATATAGTAGTATATATATATATATAATATATATATATATATATAAATATATATATATAGTAATTATATATATATATTAACATATAATATATATATTAGGTATGGTGAGGGTGGGGTGGGTTGTTTGATTTAGTGATTTAGTGGGTAGGGTAAGGTGAGGGGGTAGGAGGGGAGGGGGGGGAGGGAGTAGGGGGGTGATATAGGGTGAGGGTGAGTCATATATATAGTAGTAGTAGTATATGAGTAGGTATGATAGGTAGTATAGGGTATAGAGTGTAGGGGTTATGAGTATAGTTATAGTATATATGGTATAGGGCGTATTATATATATAGGTATTGATATATAGTATATATAGTATATATATTGGAAATATTACCTATTGAATTTCTTTTCGGAATACCACCGACGCGACCTTTGATCTTGATTACCTTTAGTTTTAATGACTTTTAATCTTGTTTGAATTTATCTTTTAATTTTGTTCTTTGTTATTTTATTAATTCTTTTATATAATTAGATACAAAACATTTGGTTTTAAAATAAATTGTAAATTGAAAGGAAGATAAAGCTTTTAAAGGAAGGGATCAATTTACTTCAAAAATTTACTTGCCACAATTCTGATAGAAAACACTTCTTATTTAAAGTTCATATTTGAGAATTAGGAAGGTTGTATTGATATTGAGAAGCATATTGATATTCGAAGACATTGTATGAACACACACAAATGGTTAGAAATAATGTTTATAAATTAAGCAGTACTACATCCACTGATTATTTTATTTATTTATATCAATAATAAGCTTAGAAGGAAACTTTTATTATTTCTGCTGAAATATTAAAGAAACTTAATATTGCATTTTCTTCTTTATATATATATATAGTATAAATATACTATTAGAGGGTGATATTAGTGTGAGTAGTATATATATATAGTGGGAGGGGGGATAGTAACTAATTATACGAGAGGTAGTATATAGTAGTAGTATATGATTTATAGTATAGTATAGTATATTATAGTGAGTTATAGTAGTGATCCGGGTATAGGTTATAGTATATTAGTAGATGTATGTATAGTGATAGAACAGTGCCAGCATTTAAGCTATTATAGGCGCCATGGGCGCCCCAGAACAAAAATTTACTCTTATAGTATATAGTAGATAGGTGAGTAGATATAAGTGTCAGTTGTATGTAATGTATATACTTAGGTACGTTAGTATAAGTATAGATATAGTATAGTATAGTATGAATAGTATATAGTATTAATGACTTACATATTTGACGGCATAAACATGATCAAAAGTTAAGATGATTTCAATGTTCGTTAGCAAATTTTGTCAGATGAATCTTCGTAAGTCTAATTTTTGCGGTGAAAGTCATGTGTCATAGAAAATACAGCAGGCAAAAATGAACTAAACGCTGTTGGGACTGTGACGAACATAATAAATTTTTAACCCTTCTAGGTGTGCAGAGATGATCTTTCAGCGGAGGTCAGTTGTCGGCAGGAGGTACGATAAGAAATAATTTTAAGAGGCATTGATGTCAGATATGGATATGAATATCTGAAGGCTTTTTGGGCTGATATAAGATATTTGTTTTATTGGACAAAGGTTTGACTGCCATTTACTTGTTGTAAAGCTACACATTTTAAGATGAAGTGCATGTGCTCCAAAATCCTCTAAGTTGATGATAATTTTTTTTTTAGTAATGTTAGCCGTGATTTAATGATGTCTCCTGGTCGTGTTTCGGGTGAGATTGAGTAATAGAACAAATTCTGAAAGCTTGAGGTTAGTGCGAAGAACTTCGCCTATTGAATTCTGTTGACAGTTTATCTAATATAGTATTGAAGCTTGCTTGAAGAATGCATATATGATAATTTTCTTCTCAGATCTTAGTTTTTAGCTACATTCTTGAATGGTCATTTATTGTTGTAAGATTTTCCTTTTTCTTTTGCGACAATTTTCGTAGGTTTTAATGAAGGCTCTAATTTCATTAACTTAAGTTACTATAGAGATTGTTATTAAGAATTCAGAAGTTAACGTGGCCACATTCCTATATCTTCAGATTGCCATGATTTTGTGTGTATTGAGAAGTAACAAATCTTTCATAAGTTTCGGTGTTCATATTGACTAGACATAGGAAGAGTATTTCATTAGAACTCATTTTTTTTAAAAAGTTTTTTTATTGTCTCTCTTGCTGAATTGACTGGTTCTCTCATATTGTGATGCTTCAGATTAGAGTTTAAAGCTTAATTAATGACCGTTCCAGAAATCTTTTTTAGACCTTTTATGAAGCTTCGTGCTCGAGCTGACGAACTGTCCCACATAGTGTTTGACCGTATATTTGTTCTGTGACGAGAAAGATTCTAAAGATACCCAAGCGATGCGTAAAGCGCGGAATGAAAAAATTAGTAACAGATTCTGACTAGCAAAGCAAAAAAAGAAACCAGCTGGTTTTACAACAGTGGGAGTGCTAGGATTCCACTAAACGTTGTAGATGGAATGATGCTGAAGACATCGTAGTGGGAGAATATGGTTAGATGGTTGACGCTCTTAATTCTTGTTTGCTCCACCGAGAATATTTTCCTGACATGTTAGCAGCATCGATCATGACGTTTTAGCCCCGGACAGACTGCTGTATCGAATTTATTTGCGTTGTGAGAATACCACGAACTGGTTGTCCGCTAGTCGTTACTTGGAGACAGGATTGTTTAATAAGCTAAATAATCGTGCCTTGAGGCGTACGCTTCAGGTTGCTAATTGTGTGATGATTGATGATAGAAGGCTGCAGGCTGATCTTGTATGAGTGAATGTCTGGAGTGGAATCAAGAATAATAGAGAAAATACTTATTTTCCTGAATTTCTTTCACTTATTTCGAGAGATTGGGTTCTAGCCAGTAATTGGGAGATGAGTTCTTCGTTAAGTGCCGTGTGTTGATAAATGAAGAAGTCTTTTCGCTTTGCCATAAGTTCTGGGTGGGATAATTGATAAGATAGTTGATTTTGTAAAAAAGGGTCGCGATAAGTCTCGCAAGTAAGGTTCAGAGACGATCATAAAAGTTCGCGATTTCGAAACGAGGAGCCGAGGCTAGGCTCATCGGCCTCGAAGGGAACGGGCCCTGCGAGAAAAGGTTGTTCTTGACTAAGCGAGAACTAATGTAGTGAGCGTTGTTCTCCAATATTGGTTAGGCTTCTTCTGAAGTGAGGAGAGCAGGCTGCTTGTCAACTCTACATTAGTATGAATTGCGTGTCTCTGTCAGCGATGCACAGAGCTCAGGGATGGCGAAGCGGGAAGATTTTCGGCTGTTCGGTTCAATCTTGTATTGCGGATCGGCGTCCATCGTGAAGGTCCTTGCTGTTACAGAACTGAGATACACACCGGGCGGTCAAAAAGGTTAGCACGGATCCGACAAAAAGACGCTATGCTGGTGTACTGTTAGAGGGTCACTAAATAGTCAGTTTTCACACATCTCCATTCGAATAAGTTTTCGGTTCAAGACAAGAATTTTTGTAAAAATCTACTTTTATTCTGGAATAAATTCTCTTAGAATATTAAAAAAGATCGGTGTCTAATTTGGATGTAGATTCCATTTTTTCCAAAGTTAGTTTCTTGGCGTGCTCGCTAACCTGTCCAATTAAAATGGACGATCTGCTTGGTCATAGAAGAGGTTTTTTTTGTTTGTGCTTCGTCTGACTCTGGATCACTCTCTCGACAGTACCTGTAAGAATCGGATGCGCATATGTTTGCACGAGTTACCCGGTGTTATCGTTATCATCAATGACTTTGGAAAATTACTTCAGATTCATTCGCACTCACGACAGATTCATGTTGTCTTTGTGATAGTAAGGAAGAGGTCTGACTGCG
>JABUQX010025825.1:0-27500 GCA_015478945.1 Trachelipus rathkii
ATACCTCTTTGATCCATGGATGGCGGCCAACCTATCATAAGCTTTTCTTTATAGTAAAATCCAAGTCATGTTTTTTTCTTAAGTTTCTTCACTTGTCTTTGCCTGCTGTCTTCTAGGATCATTTTATTTATTAATAATTGGTCTTTGAACATGAAATATCCTTTACTGCATCCCTTTTGTTCTTCTGCTATTATATTATTTTTCTATTGTATTTTTTTTGAATATTCTTTCTGTAATAATTGCTGTTAATATTTTGTTTATATAGTTGGTAGACAAGTAATTGGTCTATATTTCCCTGGGTTTTGTGTTTCCCCTGTTTTAGGGATAGGACTGTTTCTCCTTTGGTCATCCACTCGGGTATTTCAGCTGTTCCGTTCAGAATTCTGTTGAAGCACTTTGTTAAAGGTTCTCTTAGTACTGTAATTTTTTTAACCATATATTTTTGCACCATGTCTGGTCCAGGTGTTTTCCAGTTACTGGTACGTCGTATCTTTTTCATCACTTCCCTTTCGGTTAGTGGTTCAAATTCCATCTCATTAATTTCTTCTATTTGGGGATTCCTTCTTGTTGTTTCTATCCATTCCGCCTCCATTCCGCCTCTTCATTATGTGTTCGTTGGTCTTCATATATACTCCTCCAAAATGCATCAAGTCTGTCTCTTTCAGGTGGTTTATCAACTTTTATATTTTCAACTCTCAACTCTCTATAGAACTTTCCTTTATCTGTCTGGTACATTTTGTTTTGTCTTTTTCTTTGTTCTTCTATCTTGTATAAGCTTAATCTTTTTGCTTTTGCTGCTAATTCTAGTTTTCTGCTGCTGATTGCGTGTGTTACTCGATTTCTGCCTCTGCTTCTTCTTATCATATTTTGTGCCTGTCTGATTTTACTTTCCATTGTGATGTTTCCTTCTTCGTATCCTTTTATCAGTGATATTTCTTTTCTAAGTCTCGCTATGTCTCTCTCTAATCTAATTTCCCTTGACGGTTTTTGTTCCTTCTTTCTTCCATTTGATCTATTTTTTCAAATATTTTTCCCTCCGCATCAAATCTGTTATTGCTCTTGCTGTTGCATATATAACCTGTTCACTTCTGAGATATCGCATCTCTCAGGTAGTAATCTTGGTAATACCCTGTTTGCTATTCCGGCATATTTATTTATTTTCATCCAATTATCTATTTTATTTATTCCTTTTCTATCTTCCATGTTGGTATAAATATCTTCATCTCTATAGTGTGCTATTTTGCTTATCATCTCTTCTTCCTCCTGCATTCTATCCCCGTTTTCGCATTCTCTAATATTTTCATAATCTCTTCATCACCTTGTTCCTAGCTGTTTCCTTCATAGTAGGCTTCCTGTATGCTGAATTCCATTATTAACTATTCACTATCTGTTCTGTTCCATTATTTCTTTTGTTTAGGATTGTCAGCAGCCTGATAATTTCTTCTCCTACTATCTCTGTCTCATCCAACTCCCCATCTATTAACTCTTCACCATGTGCTAATTTAACTTTGTATGTAAACTTTTCTTCCTGTATTTTTTTTCTTCGATAGTTTGCAATATATTCACTGTGATGTAGTGTCTGTTTGGCTTTTCTGTTTAAAATTATGCCTCCGATCATATTCTGGGTGTATCTGAAAAAATTTCAATTCTTTAATTCCATCGCTTTCTTTCTACATTATCACAGGTCTTCATTTTGTAAGGTAACGTGGCTTTTTCTTTTTTTTATTTGCTCCTTGATTCCTGCTTTATTAAAGTTGATGAGGGGCCTGTTTTTTGGGGTGCCGATCAGTTTTTCCCCTTTCCCCCCCTTTTTTCCCCCCTACCCCGCCCGGATTGTTATGTGAGGTTGTCTTTATCTTTACAACCTTCATATTGCCAAATTACAAAAAGTACTGTTTGATAATTGCATCATAGGGTGTTGAATTAGTTCATCCTCATCTCGGCAGCCTTAAAAATTACCTTTTCTCGCAAGGATAGTTGCGACAGGTTTCTCTTACAATGTTCTGGCTGTTTTCGGAGTGTTCCGTTGTGCAGTATTAACATACCTATGTAGTAGCTTTCCATTAAGTAATATCCGCCTTCCGATTCTTATGCGTTCGCCCTTTGATCCGCATTCCCACTTTCAGAAATGCATCATTATTCGCGTCACACTTCTTCACACTGCTCCACCTCTATCCTCTATTTCATCCTCATTCATCCCATCGTTATTGCACTGACTACATAACCGCCCTGCTTCAGACTATTGCCTTTGTAAATCTGGTTTTCGATAGAAGAAGCTAACGAGCCTCGTTTCAATGGCTACTAGTCGAATCTTAAATAACGCTTCTTCCCGTTTTTGCCTTAATATGCTCTTTTTATAAAATTAATTTAATAATATTTGTTGTATTTTCGCTTTGTTTTATTTTTTCTGACTGATATATTTGTGTGTGTGTGAGAGTGAGGGTACTATTTTATGATTATTTATTTGGTTGCAATACTGTGGAAATTTACCGCGATTCCGGTATTAGACTTTTGTCCAGGTTTGATTTTAATCTATTTCAATAACTAACAGACAGACGCGTCGTGTGTTAAGCCCATTACACATCATATTTTTCCTGGTTTTTCTCGTTTTTGATTGGGGCCATAATATTTAGTTGTTCCTCAATTTTTGGGGAACAATACATAGTAGTTAACTTAACCACTCTTAGTAAGTTGAGTTTGTTATAATGATCTTCCTCTATATGCACATATAGATTGGGGGAAAAGTTTATATTGTTTATTCTCTTTAGTATTTCTTGCGTTTTATTTCTCCACTTAAATTTCTATAGTATATTCTCCAAAGATCACAAAATAGCAAATCCAGTTCAAGACGATTTCATAAACGGCTCGATGAACTAAGTTCCTGTTTATCGAGTCGGGGTTGATAATCATATTGGTGATAGGTGATTAGAGGAGTGAAAGATCGAAATTCAAGTTTTATGTCCTTAATCTCTGAGATTTAACGTAGATCTTTTTTTATTCTGGATATTCTAATTTTTTTTCCGGAGATCTCTAGTCACTTTGTAGCACAGAATAAATCGATAGCGGAGGCAGGTAATCTCGTTTCTAACTCTTCTTCAATAAGTAAATTTCATAAAATCTTGAGCAACTCATCATGTACGCATTCTATAGTGGTGATTGAGTGTGAAACTCTTGATATAGCTTGTTTGGTATATAGTTAAATATTTTACATAAAAATAAGGTGTCGCTCACACCGACACTCCGTATGTTAAAAGGAATAAGAGCATTTGCTAAACAGGCCTATTATACTAGTTAAAGATCCGCGAAATTTTGTTTTACCCTACCGAGTGAGCAGTGGGTAGAAAATCTCGAGTGAGAATATAATTGGTTCCGTCAATACGAGTGATCCCATAGATTACGCCACTTTATAGTTTACATATAATTTATGCCTTCACCATTGCAGGTATCAGTTGCACATCCGTGGTACACTCATATTCACCAGTCAACGCTTTTCAGGACAGTCGTCTTCTTCTATATGGACGTCCCTCTTAAGAATGATTGGTAGGGGCGGTGGTTTTTCATGTCATCGATGCTAAACAGGCCTTTATACTATGTTAAAAGATCCCGAAATAGGAACTTTCCTGAAAGTCTTTTACAACCAGATATTTAATTTTGTTAACGATCGTTACCAAATAAACTTTTATTTCCTTGAAATGTCCGAAGTAAGGGCGGACACCCGAGAAAAGCCTTGTACTTATATTTAACCATGAAAGTTGCATATTATTGAAGAATATACTAAAAGGAAAATTTTTCTTTGGAGAGATTACATATGGACATAACTTTTTAAGTGAATGCTAGAAAGACAATTCTAAAATGCACATCGGGTTGATATGCATCTATTATTTTATCATTATTTGAAAATACAAATGGATTTGATGATCTTGACAAGTTTGTAAAATTTAAATTATTCATTCTTAAAATATTAAATTATTTAGATCACAAATATAGTTTGATTATTATTATGCCATATTCACCATTTTATGTATTCCTTAATTTGGGAGTGGCCTATATTTTTCACTACTAGAAGGAAGATCAATTATTATTATTATTAATATTATTTGTAATTCATTATTCATTATTCTTATTCCTTAATTACTGTTAGTTAGATTATTAGTTAGTCTGATTATTATTGATGTAGTAAAAGTTATTTTTGAATGCTATTTCAATTTCCAACGCTCTAACAAGCTATTTCTATATTTTGTACTAATTAATTTCTTAAAATAATTCTTCATGAAAACAATTTATATGAGAAGAAGAAGATATAAATTTTTAGAGATTTCCCGACGCGTTTCGTCATATAACCTACTACCCTATGAGACCCATTGTGCTACCATTCCCCAGGAGGTTTATTTCTCTCGTAAGCCCGCACATGAGGTATTTTTAGTTGAAATTATGAAGTATATGAGGTAAAAAGTATTGAGAAAGTTTTGGCTGATTTAAATAAATAAAAATTTATGTTTGTCTGGTTTGGTGTTTTTGATTTGTGCTAGACAGCGGCCTCTTCCGCAGAGAGCTTTGTTACGAGTGAGTACCTGGAACTTCACCTTGATAGACGATTGCCAGTAATAATTTGTGTAAGATGTTTAGAAAAGATATTACATATTACTAAATATCAGTTGGATTCTACCAATTGCTTGCCGCAGTATTGAACATTGTTCAAGTACGAACGCAAGAAATTGTTTTTTTTCTTGTCTGGTCTTACTTGGGGGAGCAGTGGGTAGATTTCCTTTTGATATGCCCTGTCCCGACATGCAAATGACGCTATATCACTTCTCTGTACTGCGTGCTCCGGTTCATGGAAAGCACCCGCGCGGCTGGTAAACCGCACCTCAATCACTTTGCCGACGTCCGGCGGCTGCTACAGGCCTCTAACTCGGGCAAGTTAAAATCTGGTAACACGTCGGTCGCAAAAGCAACCTCAGCATATATGGTTGTAGACAGCGACACAAAAGCTAATCTTATATTTGTTCGGGCCAAAAAAAAAACAAAATTATTTCAGCAAGATATGAGGACAGTTTGTTCATGAGAGTATATATCTTATTTATGGGGGTCTGACTCTCGAGTCCTCGGACTGTAATTATATGTAAGGGGTTGTCTTTAAGTTTTGGGACAGAGAGGGTGGGGACCTCCTCAGTTATTAATCATAGACGAGGGCAGGAGCTTTGATACGTTCCCTGAGTGAGGAAAACAAGTGCCGAGTTAAGAAAGTTTTGGAAAAAGGAGAAAACTTATCCCGACATTTTTTTTGATTAACTTTTTGACGCGACACGCCATAGACCAAAGAGCTCGGTTGTATTGTTACCAGATTATAGACTCATTTTTTGTAAGTGTTTTACCATTAATTGGAGAGAGGGGTCGCAGGATTAGGGGGTACCGCCACCATGACGTATCATTTGAGCGAGGGAGTTCTTATTTTCGGATTGACACTAATGGGTATAAAGTTCTTTAGGAATGTAGACATATTTTATTCCATATTCAAAGTTTTTTTCATGCCTACTGAATTGCTAATTACATTTGAAACATAAGGTTTTTGATGCAAGTTACTACTAAAATTTTGATACCCGGCTAGCAGGCACTCATTGTTAGATTCTATAATAGAGTAAATAAGTATAAAATAGATTTAATGAATAGATCAAACATAGAAATATTTCAATACAAAGAATAATAAGAGAGAGGAGAATTTAGAAACAATATAAAAAGACACAATAGTAGTTGAATATAATAAAATCGCTATAGAGCCAAGTCTCTCTAGATTCATGAAGCGGATTCGAGATTCCAAATACTATTGTAATATAGTCTTTGCTTTAGATATATAACCAAGGTGTATTAGGGCGAGTATACCTCTATTTAACCTAAGTTTTCGTTATGTGAATTTCAAGCATGACAACTCTTGAATTATATTGATACCTGATGTATAAGATCTTGTTCCTAAAAGAATAGTGAGAGTTGCGTCGACATATCCTTTTGTAAAAAAATACGGGTTAAAGTTGTTGTGTTTCACGGAAGTGCCGGGTTGCTAAGTTACTCTGATTATTTTGGGTGGATAAGAGTATATTATGGAAATAATCTTTGAACCCGAATAGATATATATATACCATAGTGCAATGTAGGTTACCGCATAAGAAAGGCCCCATTAGCGGCACTATACCACTATTCATATATATATAACCATAAATATTTATTTCTCTCTAGCATATCTTAGTTTTTCTTTAAATAATAAATTTATTAAATACCGTATATAGTAGTGAGTCTTGAGCACTAACATAATTATATAACATAATTATATAAAATAAAGGTTTTCTTTGTTCCCAACTTGTATTTCCCTGGGTCAGTTACGTTAGGAGTAGGTATATTTTTGAGATAGTGATACTACTTTATCGTTTATATTATATATTAATTGATTATATTATATAATTATTAGACAACCCTCTGACTGATCAAAAGTGACGTGCAAAATGCAGTATGAGAAAGTCATTTTTAATTTTGTTAACTATCAATGTATATATAGTAGTGAGGCGAATATATGTAAGCTTAATAGGCTTTCAATTTTTTTAAGTTTGATAATTTAATCATTCCAATATTTTTTATTGATTTTTTTTCTTGCAACCTATATAGTAGTTATTTACCATCTTATTGTTTCAAATAATTATGATTTCAGATATTATATTTAGGGACAATATTATCGTTTAGTGAGTACTGTGTTTATATTCACGTCTCATTCACAATAGTAGATACTATTAACATATAGGTCTCAAAAGTAGTTGACATTTTCTTTCTATGGAGTTTTTGATTGATATTTTATAGGAGGTAATTGTTACCTTAATATTATATATATATATATATATTTAAGTATTATTAATATAATATATATATTATATATATATATATATATTACGAACTATATGTTATTAAATATATGTATATACTTTATATTTATATACAAATTAATGTTTTATATATTATATTATATAATATATATTATAAATATTATACATTGAAAATTATATATATTATTCAGAAAACAAGACAAATATTTTTAAAAAATGGTTTCCCTTTCAATATTTTTTATTGAAATATACAAGAATTTATAAAACTTGGCGTAGATAAAATATATATACGGGAAGATCAGACAGAGTCTGGAAAAGGGAATATTGTGAGAGTCTTTTTATACATTATATAATTACTATTTTTTTAATATATGTCTGCACTTTGACTCCTAATAATTAACAAGAGAGAGAGAGGCTGTGAGATATTATATATTTGATTTATTATGTAAATGGGAGGAGTTTTTAATCTGTGCTTGGATCGTATATATATATTAAATTTAATTATAATTATTATAATTAATATTATATTATTATTAGATATTAAAATTAATTATTTAATTTTATTATATATTTATTATATTATTTATATATGATAATTTAATTATAATAAATTTACAAATTATTGAGAACATATGTAGAAATAGTATTAAGACTTCAGTTTATAAAGGTAATCAATTTATATAAAAAAGTAGATAAAATAAGTAATTTATGCTAATATAATTATAATTTAATCGATAGTATTAATATACAATTTGTTTTACCGAAACTGTGAAAAATATATTAGTAGTTATATGCAACTTATTAATTTAGGTTATACGTTAATTGATAATTTTTTATATATGTCTTACTAGTAGTACTTTATAACAAATATAGATTTCACTATAATCAAATCTTGCAAAGTTTTCAATATATATATTTGATTTATGAAATTATATCTCACACAAATAAATTTATAAATAGGAAAGTATTATTGGGTGTGGATCCATTAAGGAAACACATGGATTTCTTCTCTCAGTATGGGTTTCGAGGTTCGTGAGGTAAACTCCTGTATGACCAGTGAACGGACACCAAAAAACTTTGGGTCATTAGGGTAGGAGAGCTCTTTACTTGCAAAATTTACGTAATTGGCAGTCTACGGCATAGTGAATCACACTAAATCTCAATAACACCCACATGACGATACTCACTCAAGGAGGTCCGAGAGACCACACTACTATCATGCAGAACAGTCTAATGCTATCTCGAGCCATATATCGTAACTCTATGCTCGTACTCGTACCCGGAGAAACGAGCCCGCTGCGAGTACAAAGATATTCTTCTGTTTTATTAGTGGCAGGCATTCTCGCGACAGTCGCTGAGTCTGCTGAGGCAATTGGTGTAGGATCCGCGCTAATATAGATCTCTACTTTGTCAGTATAACCATATATGCTATTCCGCCGTGACCAATTACCGTCGGAGATCGGAGTCCGGATAAGATTTACAGGGAAGATATATGTGGTAATACAAAAATAATAATGAATAAATTAGATAAATATTTAGGTAGAAGAGTATAAGGTGAGAGTATCGAGGAAGTGTGAGAGTAAAATAATAGAATAAATAAAAAATTTTACATAAGCTCTTTTTAGAATCCCTGGCACACGATAACTCATAGTTGAGTTACAAATAGAAATAAGTAATATAAGTAAGTCACTATGGAGTATACATCATCATATAAAACTATAATTTACTCATATAGAGCAAATAGTTAATAAACTCAATATATAATATATACCAGTATTGTAAAAAAAACAAAGGATTGGGAAAAAAAAAGAAGAAAATAATTAACAATAACAAAAATAACATTAATAGCACCAACAAAAAAGAAGCAACAACAACAACTACATATAATAAAGAGAAAGACACACAACAACAACAACACGAACAACAACAACAAACACAACTTCACTCAAAATGTCAAGAAAGGTCAATTGAAACGAAAATATATATTATTTACAAAACGGGAATGCACAAATTTTGTAAGATTTCATGCTTGTGTAGAAATTGTCATGACGCATAAACTAAAGTTCCTTTTTTTACTTTACAATTGACGTAAAGAAATTTCATCATGAATGAATACGGACCCTCCAGGTTACTTTTAAGACTCCTCCCTATATATTATATATATATATTTATTATATATATATATATATATATAATATTATATATATATATATATATATATATATTATTTTATTTTAAACATATCACCAATATCCCGCATAGGGGGTGCAGGGGGTGGCGTTGGTGATTAATAAGGGTTTAATCTTATCAACACCATTCACCATGAAAATGAAATTATGATAGAAAGGGGGTTTTCAGCCCCCTTGGCTTACCAGACAAAGGGACATCTCAAATGACTCGGAACGATGACTTTGGAAATTTGGCAAGGCTTCACACCAAAAAAAGGCTCTGTCTACAATTCGTAGAATGTGAAGTTTCCAAAAAAAATTTTGTTTCGGTTTTATTCATTAAAAATAATTAAAAGAAATGTTGCCGGAAATATTGTTGCTCCTCCATCTCAGATATTTAAAAAATATTACTTAAAAATTAATTAATTTTAAAATTTTTGGAAATTTCATTTCATCATTTCGAATAATTTTTACTAGTTATTCAAACCAACACTTGAACCTTAAATCCTCTCTCTTAAAACACAATTCTCCAAAGCAAATGTTGCTGCTTTCTTCAGAATTTTCTTTGGTACTTCCAATAACACTGCCAAGATCTTTTCTAATTCTTTCCAGTTTTCCCTCTGGAATGTTTCTCTTTTTTCGGCTAAGATTTTTTCAAGGTTTTATGATGTTTCTCTTTTCGCTTCCCTTGGTTTACCGCGTCTTTACTCGATGACGGTCGGAATCATATATATTATATTATATATATATATATATATATATATATATATATTATTATATATATATATATATATATATATATATATATATATATTTGAACTTTGTAGATTTTTCATCATGTTTTGCATATTTATTATAATTACGGTTTTATCGTTTTTAACATTTAGGAGTTTTTTTTTTAGTGTGTGGCACAATTTTAAAGCCTGTTTCTTTTCTGTCATGTTTGTTTTGGTGTGGTTGTTTTTGTTTTGGTTGTGTTGTGTGGAGTGTTGCTGTGATGGCAGATTTGCACAAGCGCGGGCTTTTATTGACTTTACCTAAATCCGCGGCTTCCCTCAAACTCTGCTTCCGTTGAATACAACCTCTCTAACTCTAACCCTAACTCTTTTGCTCTTGTCTGGGAGACCACAGGATGGCTAAGGAATAGAGGGAGTTAAAAAAGAAAGGAAAACAAACGAGTTCGGTGAAACCGATAACTGGCTCCAGTCATATCGGGAGGAATGTCTTACGACAAAAAAGGGAATACAAAGGTAGCTAGGGTACATTACTCGCATTTAAAGGTGTGGGCGGACCCTCCGTAATACCTTAGACAGTATTTCCAGTGTGAAGAGGTAGACCCGGGGCAAAAGGAATACCAAGGAGAAATAGAAAAGATAGAACAGGTACCCGAAGAAAGCTTAGTCTATGTACCATAGGTTGGACGAGTAACACAGGAGGCGAAAACGAAAAAGAAACAAGGGACAAAAATCAAGGAAACATGGAGATGGTTAAAACAAATGGCATTACAGGGATCAAATGTTAAAAGAAGTGTGTCGGTGCAGACAGAGACCCAGGTCGGTGAAAACAGAGGCACTTGAAAAAACAGTGTCAGCATGGTACTTTCGCCGGTTTATACAAGTGAACAATGTGATTGGTTCTATGAGGTGTGAGTAGATAATGGCCAGGGAGGAGCGATATCAATACGACATTGGAAAGCATTTGAGGAGGGATCAATAGGTCCAAAAGATAGTTACACGTCGGAGTAAGGGTCAGCGACGAGAGTGGAGGAGGAAAACGATTTATGGTTTAGAAAGAGGTAGTGATTCAATTGAAAACGCCGAGGGTAGTATCTCTGAGAAGCAAAGATACAGGACTTTTGCCGACGCAACGAGGAAGACCAGGTGGAGGAGGTAGGGAGTGAAGTTAATATCAAGGTGCTAGCCATGAAGTTGCAGAATATAGACCAAGACGCTATTTATGAGGAGCTTGTGGAAAGTAGGTGAAGTCCCGGAGCTATGATGATTGGTACACAAAGTGCTTAGACACTACGAGGAACGGAGTTGCATCAGAACCAGAGGGATCTGTAGCAGGTGCACGTTCACAAGGTCGAGAGGATCGGTACGGAAGCGCCAAACGTCAATGGAGGAGGGTTATTGAGTATCGAGAAAGGACGGCGAAGCACGAAGGAAGCATCAACTGAAGGATGGAGTAAGGTAAGATGGCGTGGCACTGATATTTTTTTTTCTTAAGATTGTTGCCATTCTGGAGGGGGAGTTAATATGGTGGATTTGATATTGAATGAACAAGTAAATAAAACGGAGGCGCGCGGACCCAAGAATAAAATGCTCCATTTCTGGTTCTCATTTGTCAAGGAAAAGTGAAAGTCATGGAAACTGGTGTGTGATATTGGAAACCGTCCATAAGTGTCCTCTAAAGAAATAAAAGTCTGGTGACTTCCAGGGTACATAGTTTGCAGGAAACTTACTGACGTTAGGTTTTCGTGAACCTGAATTTGAGATGTCATTCCCCTACAGCTGGGTAAGTCAACTATTATCTTAGAAGTTGAAACTAAAAGTGGGAAAATTGGCAAGGTTTTTTGCCTATAATTTATTAAATTCAGGATAACGGAATAACACTGGACATTATAGTTGCTAAATATTTAAAAAACTGTTAATATTGGGATAGTGTAAATTAAAAGCAGGAAGTGAAGTTAAAATTAGGATTGAGGAGTTAAGATGGAAAATGTGAAAAGGCAAGTCGTGGTAAATTTCAAGGTAGATTTTAAGACTATGTTCACTGAGTTAGAGTTAAGAATTATTATTTGATAGCGTTACGATGCTTTTTTTTTTTTTGGTGATCAGTTACCATTGGGTTTGTACCAGGTTGTTTTTTAATAGGAGACTGTAATTTGGAGGTGTCTACAGGTTATTTTGGTGAACCATTTACAAGGTTAGTAACCGGATTGGCCAAGAATTGGCGGGAGAAATAGATAAGCGAGTTTAGGTGAGTTGAGAATCTGGAGTGGGGAGGTAAATTACGGGAGTGGGCTAGGTTAAAATGTGCGCAGAAAGAATAGTGCATGGACAAGGTGTGGAAAGTTTTTTATTATTATTATTATTATTTTTATTCTTATTATTATTATTAATATTATTATTAATATTATTATTATTATTATTATTATTATTATTATTATTATTATTCTTATTATTATTATTTTGTTTTACCTGTATTTTGTTAGGATGATAGTGCGTGAATGTGAAGGATCGATCCAGCAGAAGTGTGTAAAATATTAGGTTAGGGTTTTAATTAATAAGTCATATTATTATTATTATTATTATTATTATTATTATACATGACGTCAGCTTTAGACACTCTGACCATATATTATATATATTATATATTACTATATATATAATATAGTATATATATACTATAAAGTATATCTTATTATATATATATGAGTATATATAGTAGTATTATATTATATATATAATATATATAGTATAATATATAAATATATATATATAATATATGATATATATATATATATTATATTATATATATATATATATATATAATATATATATATATATATATATCATATATATTATATCATATATATATATATTTATATATATATATATATATATATATATATATATATATATAAGAATTTAGCAAATCAATTAAATTTCAAAATTTGACTATTTTTGAAAACACTAAATCCCACTGTATGATATATCACACAACCTAAAAATCTATGAAACATTCGTCATTTAATTAAAAATACATATAATTACATTTGAACTAACAATATAAACAACATTTAAATTTTAATAAAAAAAAAAAAAATTCAAACTCTTTAAATTTTAAGAACAAATGGGTTAAAAAAGCAATGCTGATTATAATAAAAATAGTAGTATAGGAAAGGCGAAGTGATAGATTGGAGATAGAAAAAGTCAACGAGAGCAAAAAAGTTGATAAGAAAATCCCTAGACTCCACCCTTCAATAAAGAAGAATAGTTGTGTCGAAATATTCAGATATAGAACGTAAACTTCATTAAGAAAACAAACAACACTATATGTAGCAAGCACAAAGGGTGCTCTGAAATAGTTCTAATGCAACCTCAACTCACCTAACCAATTAGAAAAACATGAGAGAAACAATAAGATCATTCAAGAAAGATCACAAAAATAACAAACACCAAATAAGAATACAGAGAATACAAGGTTGGAGATTTAAGCTTTCGAAAATGTTGTAGTTGTGTGGAAGACTTAGTCAAGTAGAGAGATTAAATAAATGAATCATTGAGAAACTGAATATTGCCACCATGTTTTCTTTGACCCAACAAGAAATAAAGGAAAGATCAGATGATAGTTACTCGAAATCCAGCAATCTCTCAAGTCTCAACTACTATTGCCTCTGGTTTGGTTGCCTTCGAAGAGTCATCAGCATGAGAGGATAAGAGAAAAGGTGACAGACAAACAGACAGATTGACAGGACATTAATGAACCCAGGAAAATAACAGATTTTAAAGGAAAAACAGTAATCGTCTACAACGGCAGCGATATAGCCACCGACCGGAAAGGAAATCACTGGTAAGCTTACCACAAAATTTAAGGATATAGATAACAAAAGAGAAAATAAATCTTTGTTCTAGCTTCATCGAAAGGATTCCATAAGTACAACAATGACAAATAAGATTCATCAATTCGAAGAACAGAGAGAACCAAGCAGATCAGAGAGAAGGAAATGATTTCCAGTTGGACATTATTTACAAAAGTCATACTGACGATCAAGATAAGTTTAGAAAAACTATCAAGTTTAATAAAATTTTAGTTTAATTAAGGTAGATTCGAAAACTTTGGATAAACAGGTAGGAGAAATAGGAAAATAGTTGAGGGATGATGGTTTAAATAGGTCCTCATCTTTCAGCACAGGTTGAGTAAACACAACCTTTAAGAAGGAATTTAGTGAAGTTTGTCAAGAGTTCTCGGGTAATAGAGTAGGGATGACCAGGAATATGCAAGTGGTTTAAAATCAAATTGTCCAGATCTTTAATACTGAATGACCAGCTCCCCACTGTGGTCTCGACTAGCAATGAAAAAGCTTCTTCCAACCACTCCAGTGATGCAAACACTGAGATTCACAAATAGAGGCATCAACATTTAAATAAGAAGAAGCAAAGCTTAAAATATAGAAGCAAAATACTTGAAAAAAACACTGGGAAATATTTTCAACTGGGAAAACACTTGGAAATATTTTCATTGGGGGAATCTCAAAAAATAACAATTTTAAATATACAAATAAGGCAAATTTAAATCAAAGAAAATCTAAATTAAGAGATACAAAATTAAATTTTTTTATAGTCACATTTCACACTCTTCTGAGTGGATATTATATTAGTTGAAAACTAATCCAACTTTTCTAACAGTTTAAATTTCCATTTTGTGGTGCAGAGTCCGAAAAGAATTTGTCCTGACATGAGATCCTCAGCCACTTAAATCAACATAAATTTCTTACAGATTTATTTTATTTCTAAATATATTTTGACTTTTTTCCCAGAGTTTCTAAATTCTTATTTTTCTTCCTTTTAAAGTTATCCCAATTTGTGTCACTATTTCGATCCAATTATAATGCCTTTAAAAGTCAACATCATAAAATAATGAATTTTTATTTAGATGTTAAACCACTTTTTAAAATCTATATTTCATTTTCATTTCAGAGGTACCGCGTTTCACCCATACTTACGTTCCCAAAAGGTTCACTCAGCCTTTTTTCATTTTCATTTCAGAGGGTACAATTCTTCGACTGGGAAAGAAAACATGATCGTTTTTATGTTTCTTTCATGTTTAATGTAACGCATTACATGAGGTTTGAAAGTAAATGTAGGTGGTATAAGGCTAGTGGTAGTGAGGACAGTCCTCGGTGTAGTTATGTTAGATGGTGAGCAACTGCAACAAGTGACTGAGTTTAAATGCTTAGGATATATGTTGGATGAAAAGGGAACGGCTGATGCAGAGTGTAGTAGGAACGTTGTAAATGGTAGGAAGGTGGCTGGTGTAATTAAATCCTTGATGGATGTAAAAGGGACTAACTCTTGAGTGCACTAGGGATTTGCATGAGGGGTTGTTACATCTGTGTTAATGTATAGTAGTGAAACCTAAAGGTCTGATTAAGAGGTAAGATCTAACGTGCACAAATTTATATTTTGACAATCTTAGGGTATTGTGTAAGAAGAATTGAAAAAATGATGAATGAACGCATTAGGGAGTTGTGTAGTGTGAAGAAGGGCGTAAATGAGAATAAACGAGGGTACATTAAGATGGTTTGGTCATATGGAAACTACTTTTCTGTTTCCGGTGTATGCGACGCACCTCACCCCCAAACTGGGGAAAGAGGTGTATGATGATGATGATGATATTTATTAATTTATTTTTATGATTTTTTTTTTTTGAGAAATTTTCTTTTTTAGAACTAGTAGACAAATAATAGAAAATATGCTGAGATACATTTCAACACGAAAGAGAAGAGATAACTGTAATAATGAAGTGAAGAAAAGATCAAATTTATCACAATGGAGGGAACAGATTTCATCAACTCAAAAAAACTAAACAAAGAAAACCATTTTATAAAAATAAAATAGATTTTCATTCAAAATCTAAAGACAAATAAGTTGGGTAAAATACCTTTAATTCCTTGTCACTCAACTTGTTGATCCGCACCAATGGAAATTTTGACGTCAAAAGTTTGGCTAAAAATTCTTCTTCATCTGAATCAAAACGTATTTTTGAATCTTTTTCTTTTGTTTTCTTCAGCAATGAAGATATATTTTTCAGAGTCATAAATTTCTACAAAAGAGATTTAATAATAATAATTAATAATAATAATAATAATAATAATAATAATAATAATAATAATAATAAAATTTTCTTTCTTTCATTTCCCACTAGATATGGGGAAGGTGCATAACATGCAAGGAAAATAGGATAGTTAAGTAGAAGAACATGACGTAAGTGAAAAGAAAAGCCCCTCCTACCATCCCCTTAATACTCTAAGCGATAGGTCATCTCGTTCAAAAAATCTACCCTAGGTCTCCACATGACCGCGACGGACCCTCGTCAATGTATGGTTCATTCCCTTGGTCAGGTCAACAACCATACCCCATCACAAAACCACACCATTCACTCCTATTATGCACCTTTCCTCTCGCCTCTGACAAACTCACATTCCTTTCCTTCAGAAATTCCTTTACTGACTCAATCCACTTTTTCCTCAGTCTCCCAGTCGGTAGATTCCAAGCACACTTACCACACCATTCACTCCTATTATGCACCTTTCCTCTCGCCTCTGACAAACTCACATTCCTTTCCTTCAGAAATTCCTTTACTGACTCAATCCACTTTTTCCTCAGTCTCCCAGTCGGTAGATTCCAAGCACACTCATCACTATAAATCCGCTTAACCAACTGACCATCATTCATCCTTCCCATATGATCAAACCATCTTAATACACCCTCGTTTATTCTCTCATTTACATTTTTCTTCACACCACACAATTCCCTTACACGTTCATACCTCATTTTATCAATTCTTTTCACATCTAACACCCCTAAGATTATTAATCCGAACATATTGTGCCTAAGATCTATATTTCTTGTAACCATTGAACTCCCTTACCCTTATATAAGGGTATTATTACTGTTCTCCAATCCTTCGGAACTATATCCTCCATAAAGGCATTGTTACACAACTTCCATATCCATTCAATCACAATCTCACTTCCATTCTTGATCATTTCACCAGTAATTCTATCTATACTGAAGATTTACCATTTTCAAAGTTCATTCTCACTCTACCTATTACCTTCTCCCCAAAATACCCATTTCTTCTTACATCATCAAACTCAAACACAATCACCTCCTCATTACTGCCAATGTTACGCATATTTTCGAAGTGTTCCCTCCACACTCTCCTCACACCCATTTCATTAGGCAGAAAAGCACCATCTCTATTCATTTCTCCATGAAAATTCCCCCTTAATCTCATCATTAAACTTTCGCATTTCCAACCAGAGGAGTCTCCTATTCCCTTGTAATCCCCTAACATCCACCTCCCAAACTGTACATTTACCTCTTTTTTTTTTTTTTCCTCTTGCGTATGCAACTTATAGTTCCTTTTTTCCTCCTTATATATATTTCCATACACCTATCTTTAAAAACCTTGTGGTAATTTAGGTTTTTCTTTTTTGTTTGTTTTTGTCTCATAATGTTTTTTTTATTTTAGGTTGATTCGGAAATTTAAAAGAAGAATGAACGTCCATCAAGACGGATTGCAGGGAAAGTCTATTTTTGGGTGCGAAGGGGGGAAATATTCTATTTTATAAAGTGAATAAGTTATTTATGATAAAAATGTTTTTAAAGTTTAGTTAAAAAAAAAAAAAAAAAGAGAGAGAGAGAGAGACTATTGACCATTTATTTTTTTGTTGTTTGAACGATATAAAGGAACGTGATGGAATAAACGTCACCGACGCTTCACTATATCTTAGCAGTTATACGTTTGAAAGGTAATATATATATTTTTTTATATTGTTATTTATTTATTTCTTTTGTATTGTTTATCTTATTCTTTTATGATTATTAACAATTTTTATTTTTGTGTGTGTGAAGTAAATGAATGCAAATAAATTTTTATAGGTTGTTTTTTTTATTCTAGTTTTGGTTCATCATTTAGCTGGTTTTGGCCTTGATGGTTGAAGACGGTGAGTACACCCAAGGCTGAGTGATAGAGAAAAATAGATTTCTGCACTCGTCAGAGTGAGGTAGAATTTATTATTATTATGCTTATTATTATAATATTCATTGATGCTTATTATTATTATGTTTACGCTTATTCTTATTATGTTTATTATATTATTATTTTCTTTAGGGTTATTTTATTTATGGTAAGGGAGCGAAAATCTTTGAGGCGTGTTGTTGTTTTTTCAGTTGACAGGCTTTTGAGTTGGCGGTTATTCAGGGATTAGAGAAAGTATGGAATTTATAAAGAAAAAAAAACTGGATAATTATCCAGGTAAGGGCTATTTATTTAATTATTTGCATTAATGTTTTCATTCTTATTTAATTTGAGGGTTTAGATAATTCTAATTTGTTAAACATATTTGATTGCCTTATTTAATTTGTGATTTCGTTTGCATTATTTGCTTTATGAATTTATGCATTACTTACTTTGATGAATTAAGGAATAAGAATCTGTAATGTTAAAGTAACTTAAACCTTGAATGATGTTTCTATGTTATTATTATTAATTAATATTTATTTTGTTTATTTTTCATAATGGTTAGGATTGTTTTTTTCTCTTTCTCAGTTTTTTTTCCTGTTTTTTATCCTTGTCTATTGAGGAAGAGTGGGTTTTGGAATTACGGAAGGTGACTGAGTTTGGCAATAAGAAAACTGCGCCTATTGATGATTAAAATTTAAATAAAAACCTAATTTTGAAAATTAAGGAATACAGATTTGATTTTTGGAACTTAAAGAATGGAGACCTGATTTTGAAAATTTAAATAACCGATTAATAAGAAATAAACTGAAATAAATTGAAATATAAAAGAAATTATTGGAAAATTATAAAAAGAAATAAATTGAAACTCTGAAATACATAGTGAAATAGAAAAAGACTATTATTATTAGAAAATTAGAAATAGAAAAAGAACAAAAAGGAAGAAAAGAAAACAGACTATGATATGAAGTGAATAGACAAACTAAAGACAAACAAAATTTATGTATTTTGTTCTTTTGTTATTTTGAATATTTTTTTTAGAATTAAGGCTCTTTTTTTTAGTATTAAGGTAATTTTTTGTAGTATTAAAGACTTTTATTTTATAGGATAGGTAGATACGTATTCACCTTGCTGTGATTTAACACTAAATTTTTGGTATCGGTATCGGATTGGGTCAGTGTCAGTATTGGCTTATCATAGTATCAGTATCGGGTTTTGTAATATTTGGGGTTGTGTGGAGAAGGATTTGTTGTTGTTGTTGTGTGGATTTTTTTAATAAATTCTTATTGGTTTTGTTTGTTCAGTGTTTTCTTCTATATTTTTTTTCTCCTCTGTTTTATTCTTCTGTTAAGAGAACTCACGACAAATAAAGAAATAAAGGAAGGAATCGAACAGACCACATATTGGATCGAACCCACCACAACCTCATTATTGGCTTTTAGCACATTCAACCACGCATCTTTTTTACTTGTAACGCTTGCATCACTTCTTCATTCCAACATTCACTATTGGCTTTCTTAATTTCTACTTTAACACATCCACATACTTATTTTGCATTCCTAACAAAGACTTCCTTTATTTACGTCCAGATTTGTTCCATTTCATCAATTTCACTTTCAATTGATTTATCTGCAGGTGTTCTCACACAATTTTCCTTATCACCTTTTTCACGTAACTTTTTACTTAATTCTTCCTACTTCCTTCCTTATCTCTTTCCTCTCCATCCATGTCCCCACTAACTTAAAATCTTATGTAAAAAATAATAATAATAATAATAATAATAATAATAATAATAATAATAATAATAATAATAATAATAATAATAATAATAATAATAATAATAATAATAATAATATAGAAATGATTCCAACTCACTTAATCCTATTTCCAACTTGTAGATTAACGGCAATAACAACAATATAACTTACCTTTCCACACTTATCAATCGATTGCTTCAGATCCAGCATCGGATTTTGAGATTTTATGACATCACCAATGAGTGTCTCTTCTTTGAACACAGATTCCTTTTCCAATTCTTTAAACTTAGATTTTATAACTTCTTCTACCTTATTTTTAGTGTATTCTTGTAAAGGGAAATTTTCTTCATTGTCAGGGAAACTCTTAAAATAAATAAAAAGGATTTAATAAGTTAAATTGTGCTAAACAACATAATAATATAATAATATAATAATAATAATAATAATAATAATAATAATAATAATAATAATATATAAGGGGAAGGTAATGGGTGGGGGCATTCTTTTCGACTTGCGTCATGTTCTTCTACTACTTTCTGTTCCTGTGTATGCTATGCATCTCACCCCCCCCCAATCTGGGGAAAGGAGGTAGATAATAATAGCCTAATATATATATATAATATATATATATATATAATA
Organism: Trachelipus rathkii; assembly: GCA_015478945.1. Taxonomy (NCBI): domain Eukaryota; kingdom Metazoa; phylum Arthropoda; class Malacostraca; order Isopoda; family Trachelipodidae; genus Trachelipus; species Trachelipus rathkii. Next base: position 20,188 of record JABUQX010025825.1, read on the forward strand.
TATATATATATATATAATATATATATATATATATATATATAATATATATATATAATAATAATAATAATAATAAGGGAGAGTACACGCATACTCGAACGATGGAAATTACCTCTCATTTTTAATGGTGCGTCTTTTTCCTCTTTTGCGTTTATATTCTTCAACACACTCAACCTCCAGGCAACATATTACTAACCACCATTTATCCACATATCATAAACACATGATTAAAGTACACACCCCACTTCCTAGATAACACCTTACAGACATCCCTACTACTACTCATACCCCTGTGTGCGGGGGAGAAAGAATTTTCCACATCGTATGTCTTGCGTGTCGTAGAAGTCGACTAAGGGGCAGTGGTAGTTGGGTTGGCTGCCACTACCACCTAATCTCTTGCTAGGAATGCTGATGCATGCCTCGGAGATGGTCGTGATCGCCGTAAACGACCTTCCAACTTTCGGCGATAATTGTATGAATCGTATGGTACATGGAAATGTCAGAGGAATAAATGTGGGAGAAGAGGAGAAGAGGTGATGGATGTATTTAAGAAAGGGCAAATTTGAATTTTGCTCGCTGTGACTTGAAACAAAGATGGAAGGAAAAGGTGAAATTGAGGGTGCGATGATGTAAAATGTGTGCGTGCTGGTGTGGAAGAGAAGGAGAGAGGGGAGAGAAGGATTGCAATTTTGATGAGTGACCTGTGTTACAAAAGCTAGGGTAGACTTTGTGTGTGTGAAGTCCTAGAATTCTAATGGTTATATTTAAGGTTTGGAAAAGGTCAAGGTGTGTGTGGTTGTGAGTATGGTCCATCTGAGGAAACGTTGAAGAAGTAACGATTTTTGGGATAATCTGAATGATGTGCTGGATGGGGTGAGTAGGACTTCAGATTGATAGTGTTGGGGGACCTGTATTGGTTGGATAGGTGATTCAAAAAGAAGGATGGTAAACAGGTGGTTTTTGGGGTGGGGGGAGAAATTGAGAATGGTAGGAAGGTGATTGATTCTGTGAAGAGAGAGGTTATGTGTGTAAGGTAAACTTTCCTTTAACACAAGAGTAATCCATAAGTAATACAGAGTTGGTGTAGGTGAGATGGTATCAAAGTGAAAAGTATGAAAAATTGATTTTGTGTTGGTGAAGAAGGAGATTGTTGAAGTATGTTGTTGGATGTTAAATAACCAGTGAGGGGTTTAGGAATGGATTATCGATCATTATGTGTTCTATGTAAAATTAAGTTAGTGGGGGCTTGGATGGAGAGGAAGGTGACGAAAGGAAAGTAGGTAAAATTAAGAAAGTGAGAAGTTAAGTGAGCAAAAGAATAAGGATAAGTATGTAAAGCCGCCTCGCTCGCTAGTAATTCGGTTGAATGTGAACAAGTTGATTACTGAACAAATCTGGGGCAAATGAAGGAAGCATTGTTAGTAGTGCCAAAAGGAAAGTGTGTGATGTGCTAAAGGTAGGAAGTAAGATGTTACAAGCGAATGGTGGGGAATGAAGAGGTGATTGAGAAAAGCGGTTGAAAGGTAAAAAGAAAGCGTGGTTGAATGTACTAAAAGCAAATGAATCGAAGTTTCAAAAGAAAAGATGCTTGGAATTATATATAAGGAAGGAAAAAGAAATACTAAAAGGTGTAAACGTAGGAGAAAACAAGAGGTTAAATGAACAGTTGGAAAGGACTATGATGAATGAGGAAATACAAGGAAATAGGAAGCTCTTCTGGAAGGGAAAGCGCGAAGGTTAAGAATAATGGAGAATAAGGGGAATTCTGCTTGAAATAATGAATAGGGATGGTGCTTTTGTAAACACTGATGAAATGGATGTGAGGGAGTGTGGAAAGAACACTTCGAAAAATCTCCACAATATTAACAGTAATGATGAAGGTGTTAGTGAATGTGTGTGGTTTTGATGGTGCAAGAAGGAATAGGTATTTTGGGGAATGAGGTCATTAGTATAAGTAAGGAGAAGGTAATGGGTAGGGTGAGAAAGTTGAAGAATGGTAATCTGCAGGTATACGATGAAAAATTACTAGTGAAATGAAATCAAGAGCGGTAGGCGAGATTGGTGATTGATTGGATTTGGAGTTGTGTAATAAAAGCGTTACATGGAGGGTATAGTTCCCAGGGATTTGGAGGAGAGCGGTAAATAGTTACCCTTGTATAAGGGTAAGGGAAGAAAAGGGGAACTGTAGAAATTATACGGGAATAAGTTTATTGAGTGTTGTTGTAGGGAAGATATATCTTGGTATTTTGGTCGAAAAAATGAGTCGAGTGAGTGACTGCCAGGGCCTGAATTGGTGAAGAACAGGTGCGTTTAGGAGTTGTAGAGGATGTGTGGGATCAAATTCTTACATTGAAACAAATGATTACGAAAATGAAGGGAGAAGAAGAATAAATTAATATTTAGGTTTTTATGGATTGTACAAACAGGCGTATGAAATAGAGTTAATGGGAAAGCTTTATGGCAGGTATTAGTGAATATAATGGTGTTGGTGGTAGGCCTTTGAATATGGAATCAACAAAGTATGTATGACGATAGTGAAGCTGGTGTGTAAAATAAATGGTGTCAATGGTGATTGGTTTAAGATTAATAGCCGGAGTGGAGCAGGGTTTGTGTTATGTCTCCTTGGTTATTCCAATGTGTATATGGATGGGGTTATGAAAGCATTCGAGGTGGGGGATGGCAGGAAATGTGTTAGAATGATGGAGAAGTGGGAGGAAGTGGAGGGCGCCCTACCTATTGTATGCGGATGATTTGGTTCTGTGTGGCGAGGCTGTTGAAAGGAGTTTAAGAGGATTGGTGGAGAGATTTGGCAGAGTATGTAAAAGGAGGGTGTCAATGAAAGTAAACGTAAATAAGAGTAAGGGTTATGGTTGTGAGTGAGGATAGCCATCAGTGTGAAGTTATGTTTAGATTTGATGAGCAGCTGGAACAAGTGTCGAAGTTTAAATATTTAGGGTATGTGTTGGGTGAGAAAGGGAACGGACAATGCAGAGTGTAGTAGGAAAGTTGTGAATGGCAGGAAGGTGAGCTGGTGCAATTAAATAATCGTATGGTGAATGTAAAGGACTAAAGTCTTGAGGTAGCGCTAGAACGTCTTACCATGAGGTATGTTGTTACCGCATTGTTTATTGGTATGGTAGTGAGACTATGGTCTGGGAATAAGAAGTATAGATTCTATAAAGTACAATGTGTTAAGATAGACAATCTTAGGGGCATGCTAGGTGGTGAAAAAGAATTAAAAAAGTGAGGAATGAACGTATAAGAAGAGTTGTTGTGGTGTGAAGAAGGGGTAAATGTGAGAATAAATGAAAGTATGTTGAGATGGTTTTTGGTCATGTGAAAGGATGAATGAAAGTCCGGTTGGTTAGTGGATGTATAGTGGAGAAGTGGTGTTGGGAAAACCGACCCGGTTTGGGAGACTGAAGAGAAAGTGGATTTGAGTTCGTGAAGGAATGCCTGAGGAGAGAAATGTGAGTTTTGGCAGAGGCGAAGAATAAAGGTGCGTGATAGGAAGAGAATGGCGGGGTTTTTGTATGGGGGCATGGTTGTGGTCCACCTGGGCCAGGGATGAACCCTTTACATGACGATTTACCAATAGTGAGGGTCAAGTCGCGTTACCATGATGCTCCTAAGGGTGGATTTTTCTGTCTGTGACGAGCTCTCACTAATTAAATGGTACAGAGGGTGGCGGTAAGGCTGGGCTTTCTATTCGACGTTTGTCCATGTTCTCCTACTGCTTTTCTTTTCCGATGCTTGTAGCGGACCCTTACTCCCAATCTTGGGGCAAAGAGGAAGCTGAGAAGAGAAGAAGATAGATTGATATATATATAGTTTTATTCTATATATATATATATATTATATATATATATATATATATATATATATATATATATATATATATATATATATATATATATATATATATATATATTCTGTTATATAGAGAAAAGTCCAGTTTTTGATCAGGACTCAATTTTGGAGAAATTGATGACTCAAGTCGTTGAGTCATTATATGGTGAGTACGCATGTAACTTAATCTAATAGAATTAACAAAACTTATAACCTGGACTTAGAGGCTGTGTAAGTTATCTTAGTTTACTTACACAGCCTCTAAGTCCAGGTTAAGATAAGTTTTGTTAATTCTGTTATATTAAGTTACACAGCTTTTGTATTATTTTAATCTTGTAGTTTTCAGAGATATTTAATATATTAAATACATAAATTATTTAAAAAAAATAAAAATAAAATAAAGCACACTCTATGACATCTTTGTTAGCGAGAAAATAATTAATAACTAAACACAATTTGTAATAAATTCATACAATTTTTAATAGAAAAAATTAAAAGAAAGTAAAGAATCATATATTTAATGACCTTCACACCACAAGTAATTTTATAAATAGCTCCGTGACTTAGTCAATCTTCTCATGTACTCAGCATATAACTTGACGACTCAAGTCAACAATTTCAGAAAAATTGAGTCCTGATCAGAAACTGGGAACTTTTACCGATATATCTAATTATATAATATATATATATATTATATATATATATATATATATATATATATATATATATATATATATATATATATATATATATATATATATATATATATATATATATATATATTATATAATATATTTATATATATATATATTTAGGTATATATAATATATTATATATAATTATAATCAGATATATATATTGATATATATATATATATATATATATATATATATATATCACCTGAGAATCTATCTGATAAAAACAATAATTCAATTCTTCCTCCTTTATTTCAATTTCGTGTTTGATGTCCATTTTAATACTTATTTTAATAGAAATATATTTCAAATAATTAATAATCTATAAAACAAAAAAAGATTTTTATGACAAATTTCTTTCAAACTAATTTAGAAAAAATCTAATCAAAAGTTATAATTTTTTTTTTTTTTTTTTTTTTTTTTTTTTTAAATGGAGTGTGTTGCATTCAGTCTATGGCTGCAACTACACCAAGAAGTGGTCCTAACTTGCCTCTGCATGTCACCCCTAACCTCCCATGTAGACACTAAACATCCAAAGTTCCCCCACCCCCCTTGTCATTTTGCAAATAATTCCCACAATCTGCTCTTCTCTTATTGAATGTAATATATTGACTCCCTTCAGATGTCATATCCTTCCAAGCCTCAATTCAATAGATTTGTAACCATATGAATAAAATTTGGAATTAGTTAAATCATTTTCTAGGGCCTATGTTGGGTGCATACAATGTCTTATGATGAAATTCAAACCAGGTTATTCTTTCCATTAGAGTATTTAACAGGAATTTATTCATAATTAATTCTAGAAACTGGAAATGTATTTTATATTAATTTACATTAAAAAAAAAAATTTGATAATATGCAAATTAAATAATTATTATTATTATTAATTTATTTATTCTAAAAATTCAGAAACAAATTAAGTAATAAAGACCCTTACTAACATAATTATCGATTATGACAAATATGATGATTCAGGTCTACTATAGCGACAAGAAAAGGTAAAATATATTCAATACTGAATATGCACTGAAAGAGTAAACTCCTCATCACTCACAGGTTGAAGGGTACAGGCACTTTGCCCCACAGACCAATGTTTATGTGCCTGCATTCAAATCAGGGATGGGAAGTCAAAAAAAAATAAATTGACTCCTGACTCCGACTCCCAGAGTCGATTTTAAAAACAACCGACTCCAGTCGATTTTAAAAACAACCGACTCCCGACTCTCAACTCCCGTACTCCCAAAGGAAAATTATTCATTAATTTATTATTTATTAAATTATTATATTATTATTATTATTATTATTATTATAATTATTATTATTAAAATTGATTGTCATAATTTAAATTATAATATTGTAAATTTTTTTTTGTCAACAAGCTAACGTCTGTGCACGTAGGCCTACTCATAATATAAAGTGCCTATTTTGTTAAAAAGTGTAAATATTATTATTATTAGAAATTATTAAAATTTATTGTCATAATTCTTTTTTTTTTTTCAATGTTTATTTAGCATATAACGATTAAAATAAAAGTATTAATATACATAATATAATAATAATATATAATAATAACTAATAACAACTAATAATAATAATAATAGTATGATATGCATAATATTTAATAATAATAATAATAATAATAATAATAATAATAATAATAATAATAATAATAATAATAATAATAATAATAATAATAATAATAATAATAATATTATTATTATTAGTGATTTTGTAGTTCATAAAAAAAAAAAAATTCAACATAGCTGCAATGGTATTTTGTCGAAACAAGAATGGACAGGACGTGTCTCACGAATTTTATAAAAGTTTTATATATATTAGGGATGTCCCGATAGTATCGGTATCGGCAGTATTGGCCATTTTTGGTGGTATCGGTATTGGTTAATATGGCCGATACTTGGCTGATACTTCTTACTTTTTGGGTGAAGAATTATGAGAAACTTTTAGATTCAATAATAAATCTAGTTTCGATATATAAGTTTCTAATAATGAATTCCTTAAGTTAACTGAAACCCCACAAGAATGGCATCTCCGACTGTGAGCCACTTCTAGAGTGCATTTAAATAGCATAACTGAGGAGTTTGCTCGCGTGACAAAAAAGATTCACAGTGGAAGTCACCTTATCAGCAACCCCTGGAAACAGCACTGATAGTGACGATGGTGGCTTTTCAGCAAATTTTTTGACTTCCTTTTTCAAAAAATGAGGGGGTCAAAAAGTTGTTTTGACTAGCGATTCACAATTATATTTACAAGAACTGGCAATTACATTGGTTTGCTTGGTAAATAGCTACTTCAAATTCGTGATATTTCACATTTCATGTAAAATTCACAGCAAACTGTCTTCTCTAAAGAAGTGCCTTCTTATCATTATATCTGTCTGTACTTCTGCTCTAAGGATAAGAATATACTTATATTATACTATAACATCTGTAAATAAAATTTAATGCCACTCATAAAAGTTTTTAAACTAGCAATACTCATTTGCAGCTGTGTCTTTTTATTTATTTTTATTATCATACAAATAGTGACATTTTCTTGTTTTTTTTTTCCAGGCACGAATAGTTTCTTCCACTTGCAAAATCTAAAAATTCGGAACCCTGGCTAGTAAAAGGAAGACAAGACTGGCAACTTCCACTCACATGAGTAACTTCATTGAAACTGGTCGAGAAATGCTGCTTTCTGAACTCTCAACTCTACGTGATGTTCTAAGATATGGACTTCTGCTAAGAGAGCAGAGTGGAGAGGGAAGAGCAG